>JABAJS010007958.1:0-10962 GCA_018221635.1 Tephrocybe sp. 10521TJB
CTTCAAAGGCCAGCTGCCGCCAGGATCAACGTTGAACTCAAGCTAAACGCAGTCATCATCGCCATCAACGATGACCTTGGTCCTTGATTGATGTTTGATCCCATTTGCCGAGCTTACGTGTGGTAACCCGTTGACGGTCGTACAAAACGGTACACGGCCCGTCTTTACACGGTCGCATACGGGTGCATACCGTCCCGTCTCCTGTCCCGTCAAGTTCAGTTCAAGAGGTACAACGGTACGGGTACGGTACCCGTATAGACAGTCCCGTACGAACCGTTTTAGATGGCACGGCGTACAGCCCTATTGGTTACTTCTACAACGAAACTCGCCAACTCCTGCATGCTTCCGTCGCGTCTTCTGCGACAGTAGGTGTGCTTCTATTTGGCCTATTCACGTCTATTGCTGCATATCGACTCTCGCCTTGGCACCCGCTTGCTCACTATCCAGGCCCTACAATTGCTAAGCTCTCTAAGTGGTACATGGCTTATTGGATTGCCAAAGGAAATCGCCATTTGAAACTTCGAGAGTAAGCTATATTTTGCTACGAGCCCATTCTCCTTCTCACTTCTTTCCCAGGTTGCATCGCATCTATGGGCCTTGGATCCGCATAGGTGGATAAATGCTCTCTTGATCGTTTACTTCGCTAACTTCCGGCAGGGCCAAATGAACTGGCTATTGATGATCCTGCGGCTATTCGGCCCATTTATAGCCGGATGTTCCGATCTCTCTCTTACCGAGGTATTGTTCATTGTTATTCAACTTGTTGGAGTTTTCCTGATAGCAGGTAGGTGCACCCCAGGATGCCGATGCTCTTATTACCACCGTCGACAAGGATGAACACGCTCTCCTCCTGGTGGTTAGTGAGCAAACAAATCCATCTCAATCCACTCTCATATTGTTTTAGGCTTGGGCCAAAGCCTTCTCTGTCGAAAAACTGAAACACTATCGTACCTCTGCGCAGGTAGTACACTGCAGCTAATCACATTTGAAATATTGACCCCTCCCCCCCTCAAGGCTCGGACAACACAGCTTCTCGAGATACTTAGTAAGAAAAGAGACCGTCTCATTGTCGCATTGGATTTCTCTCTGGGCTATGTATGCATATTTTTAATGGGATCGAACGCGAGTTGACATATGTCAGCGATGTCATGGGCGATATGTCTTTCTCTGGTGGCTTCGAAACGCTTGCAGCAGGAAAAGATGCGGAAGGCTGGATGGAAGTGGTGAGGAGCTCTGCCTAATATCTCTTTCTTGACTCAGTAATGTAATTCAGTTGCACATGGGCGTGCTGTTTGTTGGTGGTAAGACCATTCGAACTGATCGTGATTCCGCTCTCATACCGTCATGGTCTAGTGCTGGGACAAATTCCGTGGATGAGAGATCTTATCGCGCTCGCACCTGCGCCTGGCCCAATTTTGACTTTCCAGCAGGTACTTACCTCAGGTTGCAATATAACTTCCAACTAATGATACGTTTGTCTTAGTTTGCCGGGAGAAAAGTTGAAGAGACGAGCAAAAAGACTGGTGGAAATCAAAACGATATTTTGAGCATTATCGTAAGTAGTTGATATGCATGTCCTTTGTCCATCATAAAACGCCTGCTGCAGCAAAATGACACAGACGGCGGAATCAAGCTTACACGACTTCAAGCCCATGCAGATGCTTCATTCATCGTTCTTGCAGGCTCAGATACCGTCAGCGAGTCAATGTCCGCACTGATGCGATATATTGCGGCCGACCCTCAAGTTCAAGGTCGCCTTCGGTCGGAGCTGAACGGTGCTTTCGACGGGTCGCTTGAGGACATGGGCGCCTCCGCTTTTACTGAAATTGCCTTACCTTGATGCTTGCGTTCAAGAAGCCCTTCGACTTGTTCCCCCCGTCGCTGCTGGTAAGTAAAGCTGTCCCTCTTAAAAAGGCTCGTTTCATCAATGTTTTATCTAAGATCCGCCTCGATGGAATAAGGATATATCAACGCAGGTCCTCAACAAACTCATTCCATCTGGAACCACTGTCGCTTCTACAAACCATGCTATTTTCCGTGACCGTACGTCACAGTCCTATACTATCAGTTCGTGTGATACTGATTACGCTTTTAGCTCGGAACTTTTTCGATCCAGAGAATTTCATACCGGAAAGGTGGTTGGGTGGGATCACCCCCCACAATACGGAGGCTTTTGTACCGTTTTGCTTCGGCCCAGGAGTATGCATCGGGAAACCGGTAGCCCTCTATAATATGAAGTCATTTGGTTCACAAATTCCCCTTCGCTTGTGCTTAATAGGTTTTCCTCAGGTTGTTGACTGCCAGCCTGATCAGGGCGTTCATTTTCTCATTCCCTCAAGACTTCGATGTTAAAAAGTTTGATAATTCATACAAGGTACACCTTTAACTCTCTCTTATTTCGGCCGTTTTCAATCTGGCGACCTCAAGGAACACAATCTCTGGGTTCATGACGATCTTCTGGTCAACTTGGTACCATTGTAGAAATGAGCCCGTCGTTTCTCATTTACCTCAAATGGGGGATCGAGGCCCAGGTGCAGGCAGATGGAGTTGACATTGTGGTTATTCTGATTCTTGCATTTGTATTTTGATTTCTCATTACGGTCCTCAGGAAATATATTTACAGGGAGATTTTGGAGAGAACTAGAACAATTGACTACAAAGGTGTCGATGAACTCTTCTTTTAACAAGGAGATAGTGGACAGGAAATTGACGCGAAATTTTGCTCGCGTTTGGCTGAGTCTTGCATGCCTGCGGTGTTGCAGAAATTGCTGACGATTTCGACGACGACGATTACAACGATGTCATTATAGATCAGCCTGTCTACGCAGGTGGCGCATTTGTTCCTGATGAGGTCTTGCTACGTAGGTTAGAGGATCGCCTTCTTTAATACATCATTCTCCACAAGTTCTTTATCGTGACCTCTCCCTTTCAAGTCACCTACATTTGGCACCTTGTTAGCTGTAGATCCGAGTGAGATACGCCATGATCTCTTTTGACAAAGTAAGTCTTGCACCAGAGTTCGAACTGACCGAGAGGCAATTGACACTACAACTTAGCTGCTTTGGCATCGATCAGGAGAACGAGCATGCCTGCGACGGCCCGAAACGATTGAAGAATCAATAATCACACTCAGCTTAGCGTATTTTGATGGTGATAGAGCCTTTGCTACGTCGTGTCATTGTCATGTTTTGACAGTGGTTGATTGACAACGCCGCGTGTCGTGACTCGCTTAGTCTCGGACGCTGCGAGTTTAAAAACCAGACCAGTTGACAGATCTCTGCCCCGCTATCTTCCCCTTTCCCATATCTTTTATGATCATCGACTTGATATCCGAACTGCCATTTCGAAATGTCAAGGCTGAGGACTGGATTAATATCCCAACCACCGTTGTACAGGCACCACAGGAGCTGGCTAGAAAGAAATTGCTTCGTAAGTTGCATCATATAGGTTTTGTTTACTCGTGCTCCCCAGCTCATCCTCGTGAGTGCAGTCAACAAGAACACGATACAGATAATCAAGCAACTGAAGAGGACCTCGCTACGACAGAAATACTACCTCAAAAATCTCAGCGGTTTCCGCGAATTACCATCTGAGATTTGGTTGGAGGTGCGTTTGTTCTACCAGTGACTTAAGTGGCTGTTCATGCTCGAACTTTAACGTGCGTGCAGGTTCTTCTGCACTTGCATCCACTGGATCTGTATCACTTGTTACGTACCAACAAACGATTCCGAGGGTTCCTCATATCTATCAATTCCAAATTGATTTGGACCTCTGTGTTCTCAAGGAACCCCGACGTCCCTTCTTGCCCAGAAGACATGCCGCACCCAAAGTGGGTGGAGCTCTTATTTGGGCCTTGGGAATGCCAGGTAAGTTGGAAACAGTCTCCCAAATCCGAGCCGTCTTGAACCATCCGAGGTGATAGGACTGCGGAGCTGCTCCAGCCTATCTACAAATGCAGTGGCGCCTTCGCCTGTGCGAGCCTCGTTGTATCCAAATACGGTCCGTCCTTCAAGTGCCCAATTCACGTCGATTTTTTTTACGATGGACCTAGCGCTTTGCGATTGTACGAACGACTCACGGGCCGCCCAGCCCCATGGTACAAGGACAACGAAATTACAGTTCAAGAAAGTGCTTCCACTGGTATGACCCTGGCCAAACCCCTGACATCGAACTGGAAATTGCACCACGACGCGATACAGCTAATTGCAGACAGGATGGGCTTTGAAAGTAGGATCCTTAGCATGACGCTCTATGATCCTAATTCAGAGGAGATTCGCGCCGAGTTCTTTGGGCAAGGAGTAGAGATCAGAAACCCTGATAGCGCCACAAAGAAAGTAATGGATTCAATAACTGACGTAAGTGCTCTAGTTTGTCACGATGGTCGGAGATAAATTTCATCGCTACTCTTATAGGTTGGCCTCGAAATTTATCACTGGAACATCTTGATTTCCGGACGCTGGGCAAGGGATAAGCATCAAACAACAATCAGATTGTATGCCTTCCGTCGTCTGCCTTGTGCTATATCCCTCTGACTTCAATCTTACACAGTTTAAAACATCGTCTTCTCAAAGACAGACAAGATCTTTCCGACAATATCATACGAACCCTTCTTCACGATGGAGCAACAATACCTATGATCAAGTCCATAGTCGGTCGAAGACACGATCGTTACCTACGTCAAGGTGACAAGGTCGCTCAAAATGTGAAGATTACGGTAATCTAACGATGTTTCTGCACTTTCTCCAGCGTGGCCGAATATTAAATTTCAGCTAAAGAATCTTCTGGACAGAGCCGTCAAAAAGGAAACGTATAGAGCAGAGAACGAGGCCTTTATTCGCAGAAGAAGCCTCGTTTCGAACATGACTAGCGACTATCTTGATTCCCTTCCCCGGACAGCACGTATAAATCTTCCACCCACCCGTACAATCCTGTTATACCACCCATTTTCCGCGATGCTCAACGATCGTTCTCAGCCTCAAATCACAGAGCGTGATATTACCCAAACTATTGAGACATTCGTACAGCGTTGGCCTCCCGTCACTTTCGAGGACCTCCAGGCTTTGTTGCCGTCGGTTCGTCTGCCTGCCTGCCTCTCCGAATGCGCTTTTCCGGGACCATATCTGCTCGACGCAGCTTCGTTCGTCTTTCACTGCCCAACAGTCGAGGCTGATCAGGACAATTTTAACGAGCAGCACGACAGTTGTGTCATTGGCTGGCAGGCCGCCTGCGCTCATCAACAGTTGTGTGGGTCTGGATTTTTAAATACTATTCATGAACGAGGGTGCATAGCAGCGGCAGCTATACTCAAGCTTATGAACATGGATCTGAGGACTACGCTGCCTTCTGAGATCGACGAATCTTGTGAGGACCTGTTTGCGTGTTCAACTTGCTGGGACGAAGATCCATTGGCTATGTCATGGCGAGAATGTGTAAGTAACGTTAACGTTTGCTTTGAATTTGGAGCATTTGAAACGGACATCTCCATAATATTCTATCTTCAGATCCGACACTTCACGACGGTGAAAAATCACTCAGTTCCGCAATGGAGGATTCTGTCCCCCGAAGAGATAGAAGGAATTGGTAGCAGTGTGAAAGAGTTTGAGGAAGTGGATCATTCATCCGAGTCGTTCCTTGGGCTGTTAGACCTGTGATGCATGGTGGAAAATGGAATTTGTATATGCCTTGAGAATGTTAAAGAGGCTATGTAATTGTTGGGAAAACTCCAGTGACTAGACACAGTGCCAACTATGTGGCGTAAGATGGGCTGCATGGGAGGATCGTAGACATTTCCCATCGTTCAAGGCCCTTCTCGATTTTCTGCTTCAACGTAGGCCAGCAAACCTCAAGGTGTTTCTGGTCCTCTGGTGAATTCCTCCGATAGGTACCATAGGGCAACATGGTTTGAACTTCAGATGCGAAGACGATGAATAGTTAGAGAAGAGACTACGAGAGAATGAGCTTTTGTGCCATTATCGTATGTCCCATGGCTTAGTTGGTTACGGCGTCCGACTGTTATAACTCTCCAATCGGAAGATCGAGAGTTCAAGTCTCTCTGGGACAGACAGACATTTTTTGTTTCTTGTTATAAGTCATGTGATCCATTGCACCTTATCCACGACGACAGACGACGACGAGACGATAAACCTTTTTCGAGCAACATGGATCACGACCACAGCGGCCACGACATGCCCACGGGCCCAATGTGCTCCATGCATATGCTCTGGTACAATCTCCGCCTTTGCAGCCTTCACTATCCAACCCTAACACACTTAAACTCAGGAATACCCAGGTTATCGACACCTGCATAGTCTTCCGCTCATGGCATGTCCGGAGCACCCAAGGCTTCATATTCTCTTGCCTAGTCATCGTCGCTCTTGGTGTCTTCTACGAGTATCTACGTGATTTCCAGAAGAAGTATGACCTTCAACTCGCGCAGTCTCTTTCGTCGGAAGGAAAGGGCAAGGGCCGAGCCAGTCCCTCAGTGAGCGGAAGGAGCAGCCCCGAGACTGGATACGAGGAAAGCGGCCTGCTGACTGGTAGAAGGGTCAAGAAAACGACTGGGTACGTCATTAAGTGTAGGGGCAAGTTCCAACGTGCTCACGACTATCATCTATGTGCGTCCTTGCGCAGTTCACCAGTTCCGCTCTTCGCCCGCGTGTTCAGAGCTTCATTGTATGGGCTCACTATTTTCTTATCATTCTTCCTCATGCTCGTCTTTATGACCTATAATGTTCGCTCCTTCTCTTTTTGTTGTGACGAATCCACTGACAAATATCTCCAGGCATACCTTATCATTGCAACGGTTGTCGGTGCTGCGCTTGGACACTACATTTTAAATCCAACTATCGACGCTAATGCCTTGTCAGGTCCTAAGACCATGGCATGTCATTGATTGGAAACATTTGACGGACGGATGGATTGGTGGATTTGTGAATTTGTGCTTTATATATTTGGAAATCTATCGCAACTGTAGTTGTAATAGTTAGTTTTGTGAACGAGTTTGCTTTTGGATTCAGCTTCTTTCGTTGCAATTGGAACTTTCCAACATCCTCAAGCCATTTGAAGGATAGCAAAATGAATTAGAAATACAGAACATTAAGCAGTCTTCATCTCAGTGTCCTCATCCTTCTTTGTTAAACCCTCCGCCAACAACAGCGCATCAATCTCAGCAGGTCTATAAATCTTCGCCTTCGGCTCCTTCGTTACAGGATCAACAGTCAAAACAGCAAACTCGACTAAAAGAAAGACAGACGATAAAATCGATGTCAAACAATCTTCCAACAAATGGTCGAACAAATGACTCACGCTTCTCACTCCCAAGCGTCGTGCTGTCCATCGTCTTACTCATCGTCCTGAGTACGAGGCCGATCGCGTCCTTGACCTCGATCGTGTCCTTGTACTCCTGCTTGAGGAGACTCTGCGCTGTGCCGTTGTTCGCCCCGATGCACGTCGCCTTCCACCCAGAGTAATTACCTGATGGATCGGAGTGGTACAGCTGGAAGTGGTAGTGCGGGTCGTAGCCGGCGTAGAGTAGAGAGACGCCGAACGGGCGGAGACCTGATCACAAATTGATGAATGAATAAAGGAATAGAAAGAACGTATGGGGCGTACCTCCATACTGTGTATAGCCCTGCTTCATATCACATAGACGTTGCGCCAGGAGTTCGACCGGAATATCCTCATTATATTGAAGCAAATGCTGCTGTGCCGCCGTCCGCGCGTAGTTGACGAGAGAGTTCGCATCGGCCGTTAGTCCCGCAACACCGCCTATTACATTTCTGCCATCCACAGATGAATTGATTTGTGAAATCGGATTACGGCAAAAAGGGAGACGCACGAATTGAGCAGGTAGATCTTTTCGCCACTCCCACCGTACCCTCCTTCTTTCGCGCCTGAGAGATCGAGGAGCTTCCCCGTAACCTTCTTTTCAGCGGCAAGAACAACACCATCTGTCGCGAGGACGCCTAGGACTGTGCCGGCATGTGAAATGGCTTCCATGGCATATTCGACTAGAGCTAGCATTAGGTGGGTATCTTGGAGCATTCTGTGGACATCACTGACTCTGATAAAGCCGTCCTTGAGAACAAATGCATTAGCCCGTATATTGAAGAGGAGAATTGGAGTACCTTCAGGCGAAAATATAGTTGTACGGCCTGATCACAATCCAGGTCATTTGCCCTATTGATTACAAGCGAATCAATGAGACTTACTGTCGTAGCGTCTGGCCTGTTAAAGTTATCATTAATATATAAAGTTATGATTAGAAGGACGAGACTGACCATGATGAAGGAGAGGGGATGGGGAGAGGTGAATGGAGAGAATGCAGGTGACCACTGACGCGTTCACCATGCACACGCGTCGCTCGCCCAATTCGGGCAATGCCGAAAGATGGTCCTCTCAACTTTTATCTTCGAGGCAATTTCTCTTTCCAGCCATACTATGCACATGCTGAAAAACGGTAAGAGCTCGGTATGATTCTCTAAAAGCACTACTCGAATTTTTGTATAGGGTTACAACTCTACAGGGTTCATCAAATCGCGATTTTTGGATTATCGGTGACTAGCATGGCAATACTGGTTGAAGTTCACAGTTGTCGAGCAGCAATATCAACCAACAATCACAACATCTCTTGCAGAAAATTCTGGGGTGCATGAACTGGCGAAGTCTTGTCACCCATTTCGATATCTTCGTCGTCCTCACCGTCATCCGACCATGCTTCTTCATCCTCCCCCGGTATGTATGCACCCGTTCCAGAAATTTGCTCATAATAAGGGCCCCATTGTGCCATGCAGTCAAGCCCCAATAGCTCTCTCACCAGATCGAACTCCAAGTCGTTATCGCATGCCGGTAGCACAGTGAAAATATTCTCCGCATCCTTCTCTTTCCAGAAATCGTCAAAATACCCATCTCCAAGAGGCGACTGTTCCTTGGCGCCGTGCGTCAGCGCATCGAAGGCGTATTCGATTGTCCCTCCTTTGGCAAAGAAGAATGCCACACCGGGCTCCGTAACGCATCGCTCAGCAATAGCGCGTACGCTGAGAGGTTGATCTGTATCATTGAGGAACTCGGCGATGACCCTGAATATGGACTGGTAGCCAACGTAGAAAGTCTTAAAGAAGGACGAGTGGAGGTGCAGCGGGATATAGATAGATACGGCATCCATCAACTCTTCTACGTCGCGGCAAGGAACTCGAAGCTCGAAGGGGACCGTCCTCATGCTCAACTCCATTGTATCATTTGCCTCCTCGGCCCCACCTGCAACGTCCTAGACTATTAGCCAAACCGTTAACCTCGGAAGAATACACGTACAGCAAATACGGAAACGCATGCGCTGGCTGAGCCATCCTCCGGCACAGGAACCACAAGTACATCCCCACTTGTGTTAAGCGATGTATCTCTCCAAGGTATCAGAAACCTTCAGCTTTCCTGTGGCGCGCTTCACCAGATATTCGCAAGCCAGCTGGTCTTCCTCGTATCCATTCCAACGGCCCAGTAACACGTCACAAAACTCGCGAGAGGATTGCATGGCACAGCTCAATCCCTCAATCGGCGTCATTCCATCGGCGTTCTTGGTATTCTGCATATCCTCCGAATCTGCTACCCCTAACTCCAGAAGGACGCGCACCACGTCAGGGTTTACATTGGCGAGCGCGACATGGATCGGCGTAAATACCAATGCGTCCGGTTGGTGGATGGCGGCCGTGTCAGATTGATGGTGGGACTTGATAGTGTCAATCAATTTCTGACCTTTTGTATTGACAATGGCGAAATGAATGGGCTATTTCTTCTCGATTTCGTCGGCTGAAAGGTTTTCGAAAGCGCCGTCGATTTTGAGATCTTCACCTTTCTCGGTCGCGTCTTCTATCGCAGGGATCGAGCGAGATGGATGGGCAGGGTCAGTCGCGTTCGTACGCGACCAAACTTGTCGAATATTTGGGAGGAAAACTGTTGAAGCTCTTGGCTGTGGTCATCCATAGCTTGGGGAAACCAATCTGGACAAAAAGCGCGTAGGATCTTAACAGCATGTAAAGAGGCGACGGTTCCCAGATCTGGGTGAGTCGCCTTCAAATTTATATTCTTGAAGATTTGGGGGAGTTCTGATTCATAATCGGCCTTAAGTGAGAAAGCGAAGGAATAATTGCTTAAATGAAAAGAGTGCTCTGGAGAGGCCATGCTAGTTGTAGGGAACGCGTCAAATTTAAAACAAGGCTCTGGCGAGAGTGACGTCAACGCGGAGTGGCGGAGTTGCGTACCTCAATCCAGATCTCCCGATGGACACTCGCTGTCTTCCATGACTACGAGACCTCTTACGTTGACTACATGATTTACAATGCACTGAGCTTCCATTTAGCCCACTCGGCGGCCATTGTCAGACAGACTTTGCCAACCACATCTCCCGTTATCCCTGTCAGAAGAAATCTGGAAACGTCGTAATTCCTTTCAACGTCTCCATTTCCGTACCTTCTTTCGCTCATCAGCATCACTAAACTCGTTCCTCCAGCAACCCATACCATATCTTCCCTGAGGGTGATGCCTTGAAGCGCGTGAGGGTTATCGCAGCTGCGTTCAGTGGAAAATGCAAAGAGCAGTTTGGGCTGGAGAGGAGGGTTGGATGTGAAATACCGAGGACACGATACGTTGAAGCTCTTCTGAACCCGTCTTGCGTTGCCATGTTGTTACGTCAGGGTTTAACTTTGCAGCGGACTGCAGCTCACCTACTTAGGGTAAAGTTAAAAGCGGGGTTTACGAACGATTGCTAGCGCTGATTAGGAGGTTGCCTACATATTTTAGAAGTGTGCAATGGATGCGGCGAGTCCGGTGAACTCCATATATTGGCAGATTGTGATTTCTGAAACCTCATGAAACAGGAAAAGGTATACACGTGCACGTGGATTCGTCGATATGAGAAAAGTTGATTCCAGTGCACGAGCAATTTATTTAAATAACTTGCAATTGCAAGTT
>JABAJS010007959.1:0-10959 GCA_018221635.1 Tephrocybe sp. 10521TJB
TGTTAGGCCCCTTCCGCATGTACAAAACACCCACCTAAGGCGCCATCAAGAAGCGCGAGGTGTCTTGCCTTAGGTGGATGAACTTGGCTGCCGATAAACCAATGGTACTTCAACCGTTATGCTTATAAGGCCGTTAATATTCAAAGGAAGTCCGTAGAGCGGTATAACGGGCACTTGATTAACTGTGACAATTCCTTGAACGTGGTTCTTCGTAGTGTACATATGTTACGACTGTTGACGAAACATATTTCTTCCTAAAAGAACGCTACATATTCGTGGAAGTTCGGTCGGTATCTCTTGATGTCAGCCAAATGTCAGCCTTGTTTATTGCATCTGATGACCGTTCTATATCATGGCCATTCAGTCGCCTGATCAATTGCTTCATCCAGCTCAAGATACTATTGGCAGGACTGAACCTGGAGCAGTGTCGTGTTCTTGATTCCTTGAATTTTCGCTGTATCAACAATTCAACTTTGTCGTCGTTGGCTCTTATCCTATTCTCGTGTCATTTGTACCCCGGTGCGCGCCTATAGTACTTGAGTGGTAGGTGCTTCTCCCTCATGTCTATACGTTGGAATCGTCCTTTTTAATTGCAACTATCTACAACGTCTGTTCTGTTTATATCTCCTTTACGCCACGTCGTACCGTCCTTAAGTAATCAAGATGTATAGTAATGTCTAATTGGCCTGATCATTATCATCAATCAACTTAGAATCGTCCATAACCCTCGACAATATGGCATCCAAAGCCTCCAATGAAGAAGATCGGGTCTTCTCAGCGTTGACATCTTGGGCGTTACGGAACTGCATCGCAAATCCGGATTGCCATTGCCCAGGGGGCCGTGGGTCCTCAGCGGGCTTTTCGAAATTGAGTCTGGTTATCACTGTCGAGATATCTGGACGTTCTGAGGGCTCTTTTCTCCAACAGTCTTCAAGGAGCGTCCAGATACCATTGGTGAGCCCTTGCTCGACCCATGATGGGTGCTCCGGTGCAGGGCGAGTGGGAACGTCTCCTCGCAGGATCATGAATGCAACTGTTGTTTCTCGAGTTGTTTCGAAAAATGGGTGCTTTCCAGTGAAGGCCTTTCAAATATGATCAGCAATAAATAGTTTTTAGTAGAACATGACGGTTTACCTCGTAACAAGTCGACGCCCACGCAAACACGTCCGTCGCCTTGGTGTTGTGAACGTTATCAGATTCGGGGTTGTGTAATTCTGGAGCCTGCCATCTCGTAGTTCCGCCTTTAGATTCGGCGGATGATTGTGACGTCCATTGAAGTATATCTTTATCGGATACACCAGAAAGGCCGAAATCACTTAGACATGCCCTTCCAGACCCGTCTACGAGGACATTCAACTGTAACGTACAAAACGTCAGGATCATGATAAGCTGCATCTAAATATCGCAACAGCGACATACCGCTTTGAGATCCCCATGAACAACATCGTTGGCGTGTAGATACTCGACACCGAATGCTATATCCGCACACTGCCCACAGTAAGACTAGAAGAGATGCGGCATTGGCTTACTTACGAGTAGTACACGATTTACATGAGGTTCCAGGGCAAGATACTCAGAGAGATTGCCATTTTTGGCCCAGGGTGCGACAAACGCAATCTGTGTTCGAAACATGTACAATCCGTAGAACGGTAGGAGATTTGGGTGTGATAGCTGGCCCCAAATGATTGCTTCTCTTGCGTATACCTGAGTAGATACCAATTGTTGAGTTCTTGTTCAAAGGAAGATATATGAACTAGGGCTAACCTTTGCCATGTGTTGGATCAACTTTGGTGCAAACGCTCTGAGGACCTTTAAGCACGTTGACGCTCCCCGGAACTGGGCTTTGTAAATATCAGCATATCTCCCCGCATTCACTGGCCGTTCGTAAGCTAGTTGCACAGGTCCATCGAGAAGATAACGCTGCGGGTAGAGCTGAGTTTTAGCTGACAGTCTGCGCATTGCCACAACCAACTGTCCACGATCCGAGCAGTCGTCAGAATCCAGAAACTGACATTGGGCCTTAGATAATTCCCAAGACATGAGTAGTATTTGAATCACGTACTGATTGAAAGGTATCGAGGATCGTCTGCGCATCCGTTCCCGTACACTTGAGGAGAAGTCGGTAGTGCTTCGCTGCAGCGTCCGTAAAAATAGTATGAAGTTTGAGCAAGATCGATGATTTTCGTGTCGTAGCTTCCAACTCTGCCTCCCTTGATTCTAACTCTCGTTCTCGCTCCTTCAGCTGGTCATCCTTGTGCTGCAGCTCTTGTTCTTTTCTCGATGCCTCCTCCTCTCTTCGTGCTACTCTCTTTTCTCTTTGTTCGACGTCCCGCTCCTTTTGCCTTACGGCGGACCATGATTCTTCCGTGGTACGACCCAGTTCGTCAACTCCTTGCAACAATGCCTCTTCTCCCCATCTTAGCTCTTCTTCTCTTCGCATTAGTTCCTGTTCTCTTCTTTCCAGTTCGTCATCCCTCCGCCTGACGTTCTCTGCTATTTCTTCCCCTTGTCCAGGTAATCCTTCTCGTGATGTCGACCTCTCCCCCTCAACGTTTGTGCGCTGCTGCTCTCTGCGAAACTGTTCTTGTTGTTGCCGGTAGAAATCTTCCCGTATTCGTCCAGCCTCGCTATACGGAGCCGAAGGACGAGAAGGAGCCGATGTTGAGAGCAAGTTGGAACGCGGTGAAGTTGACACCATGGTGTTAGTATTCTGAGAGGTACTTGGTTGAGATGGGATCCAGAAAGTGGGGGATGGAGGTCCATTATACGAACGGGTGGATAGCGTCGGTGAGGATGCATGTGTACCTACGTTGCCCCGTCGTCTGCGTTCCTGGATCTCCAGTTCACGTCGTCGGAATTGTTCTTGCTGTTGTTGAAACTCGAATTTCCTCTGCTCATCGAACCACCCTTCTTCGGCTTCGTCAGCTGGTCTCTCGAGAGGCTGGGTCTCCCGTGGCTGCGATAACAAGGGTTCGAAGGGCGGAGACTCTCGCTGAACAGTAGGTTGCCCTGCTGAAAAACGTCGTGGGGATCTCGTGCGATGGGAATCTCTACCACCCACAGACTCTTCATGTGGATTCGGGACTGCACAATCTTCAACTGCCCGACGACGTTCCTCGCGTTCGCGTTCTAGCTCGGCCTGGAATGTATCATGCGAAAGACTTCTGATGTTGTTTATGACTTGGTGATACTCGTTGGTGATAGTGCCGCGCTCTCTGGGAGACGAATTGTTGAGCTCAGCCTGGAAGCTTTCATTGGCATCTGTGATCATGGAGTTCAAGCCTTCCTCGATCTTCGCTCGTAGTGCATCCTTCCACGCTTGATTAGGCTCGTAATCAGTCCGATTAGTGCCTCTCCCCGGGCCAGCAAGTGATGCGCGCGATGTCATTATGATGGTAGGGTAGGGACCGTAGAGTGGATCATGAAAGACTAGGTATAGACCCGGTCGAACATTTGAAGCCTCAAAGGTTGAAGTTCGCCTGGAGGTCCAAGGCAGACTCAGATTGATAGTACCCACGGGTACTGTGCGCTAATACTAGACGCCCATGTTTGATCACGCTGTACTCAGACCGTGCACAGACCATGCACACCGATGAAGTGTGCCTGACAATGTGAATGTACGATAGTCCAGAGTAATCAAGGGGAATAAAGTTGCAGAACGATGATTGAATAGAAAGATGCAGAGCTCGAGCCTACTGAGGAGGAATGTGGAGGGAATGTTGTCTGTGGTTGCCGTCGTCGCAAGTCGCAGTCGGTCGAAGTCCGATCATAGAACACAATTATGATTCACAAAATTTCTATGATTTTCAGAGCACCACAGATCTAGATCTAGACTGGATAGGCAACAAACTCTCTATGCCCATGGCCATCGAAGAGGCAAACGCGCTCTTAGCCATGAATATAAGCGTCACCTAAGACCCCGGCCTCATCTTCATTCCCTGCTTCCACGTTTGCGGTGCCCCCCCTACGCACACACGCATTCCATACATCACATAACTCCCTGACCAAGAACACCTCTCATTTTCATGTTAAGACAGGGATCGATAAATGGCGTAGGTCCGACTCGTAGAATGTGTGTTGTGTTGTTTCCCACTCTCGCATAATCCTGCCAAATGTAACAATCAGCTTCTAAATGCCTTACCCGTCAGCCCACAAAGCCATCAAGGCTGATGACCACTTTACAGGTAGCCACATAGTACCGAACACAACATGATGAGGATGCAAACCGTGGACGGACACAACGTTTCACCAGACTACGCTCCCGAGTCGCGCATTCCTGGCATCTTTCGTGTATTCACCTAGCTGGCCGCATCTGGGCCATGTCCAACACAGAACCCGCGCACTTCCACTCGATCATCCTACGCGAAGGCCCAACTCCCACCCAATTTGTCCTCACTTATTCCCTTTCTCACAAAATCCTCTCGAATTTCTGTATCATCCTCATATGTTCATGTTACCGCCTTTTTCGTTTACGCTTCTCTAATGAGCTGTTGAGGCTGTTGTCTTTACCGACCTGAATTTGATTCCATTCCATTGGACTCCGGCATCTGCTCTCCGCGTTTTCGCTAATCATGGGACTCAAGCTCCAACTCAAAGACTCGACGACGATACGACATCCTTCCGGTGCACGATCCAAGAGTAACCCACACAGGATTTGGTGACCGCGAAATGTCTTAAGGTGCACAGACATGACTGCATCGCTCTCTACTCTAGCCTCAGATTTCTTCCTTACGTCTTGACTATGCGCCGAAAACATGATGGATTGGTGTACGTCTTGGTGCACTCAATATCTTGCCCTTAACTTGAAAAAGTCTGCCAACTCGCCCCATTTTTCGTTCAGCAATCCCTTTACACAGCTTATAGTCATACCCTCTCTCGACGAACCTTGTCCCCATCTAACAAATTCGATCCTTGTCTTCTCGGTTAGAGAGAGGATGAACTCTTGGGCTTTGCAGGGTGTGGAGAAGATGTGAAGAGCCTTCAATGCATCGATGAGTTTCCACTAAAATTGACATGCACTAAGTTAGGTCGTGTAACCGTGGAGGCCACTGATGCTCACTATCTGTTCTATTGAGAAATCTTCCATGGCTTCTCCCAGCGCGAAGAGGGACTCCATCCCATCCTTGAATTTCCATTCCGTCTTGCGCGCTTCATCACGGGCATAAACTGAGCCCCGCTCTTCCCAGAATGTCATGGCGGAAGGTGGGAGCTAATAATGGCAGGTGAGGAATGCACGATGCATGATCTGGTGAAATGAGCATACCTTAACGGGTGGATCGAGTGGAACTGTGGTAGGGAAACCGCCAGGAGCGCTATCAAAGTCGAAGCCTCCGCCATAAGAGAGGAAGTGAGGATTACCATACATGGAGGAGTTTATTTGTTCAACAGGTTGGAGTTTGGTCAATACGAGAGACAGTATACATATGCTCTATATACCGAATCTATCCATGCTCTGCCAGGGATCAGGGCGCCGGCAAGAAATACATCCGAGCACGCCCAGGAGAGTGACACCTCCATTTGATTGACCTGAGGCAGAAAATAACAAAGGGATTGTCTGTTCAGACCAAATGGCCCGATTGTTCGCACACGGACATTTCTTTCTTCTGATATCCTTAGTAGCTTGAAGTTTGAATGAGAGGAGAAGTTTTCTATACTTCTTGGGCCAAAGACATATATCTGGACAAGATTGAGTGCCTAAGGGATCGAACTCGCCGTGCCACACCAACAGATTTACTCGGACAGTAGCATGCCATTGAAGACTACATAGTACTACAGTTTCAGATCGAGGCATGATTTCGCGATGAGTAAAACTAAGGAGATGGATCAAACAAAGTCTTCCCAGGTTTTCAACCTGTGGTAATTAACTGTCTCAGCACTGTACCTGTGCGGTCTCAACTGGAGCCTGGAGGTACTATAAAATCAAGATTCTGGACATACTCAAAAAATTTCAGTGAGGGTAAATAAAGGTTGAACGAAAAGAGAAGCAGGTAAAATGCAAATGTATCGGACTGTAAAAGTGGAAGAGTCTTGCTTATCATGAAGAAGTAATATTGTGGGCGAAACAAAGAGGTGGCGCAAGGGTTATAGGAGGTTATGTCAAAAAAATCCAGTCCTGTATCCGGTTTCTTGTGGTCCAAGCATTTAATTCTCGTCGTATAAGCTTTTTTCATCGGAGTTAGATGAATAGGGCGGTGGGAGGCCGAAAGGAGGGGCATCCGAGGGTGGGCCTACCCCAAAAATGACGTTAATCATGATTGTAGGTCAATGGAATGTGACCTGACGTACCACGGATATAATTCATCTCGTTATTATGCCAATCCTCCGCGATATCCTCTTGTGGTCTATCCGGCCCCTTATCCGGCCCCTTATCCGGCCCCTGTGGTTCACATTGTGCCTTCTCGTTTCCCTCCCGGTTCTCTAAAGTTTGTACCATCGACTCGGGAATTTCCTTGTTCCCCATTGACGTCTCACCCAGCTCCTTCCCCATTCCTGTACGCACACGTACCATCTTCGTCGCATAATCCCGTCGCATAAGTTCCTTGAACCTTGTCTCATTCCATTCCTCCTCTAGCACAGAGAGTACCGGACCACCCTGTATCGTTCCCATAATCTCCCTCTGTTCCTGAACGAGGGACCTCTTCCATTGCGGAGTCATCTCAAACCCAGCTGCCCATCTGCGCTCTTGGCGTTCCCGTTCGAGTTCGAACTCAAAGGTCTCCTCTGCGAGAGCTCTGATTTCGGCCATGATGGCTGCATCATGCTCGCCATTTGAGAATTTCTGCTTTGATGGAGATTCTGAACCCTTATCAAGCTCCACTTGTGATTTCTTCGAGGCCTCGAAGACCATGGATGATACTAGGTTATCTTCGATCTCGGCTCGAAGCGCTTCTTTCCATGCACCATCGGGCTCTAGTAATTTGTGATCGATGTTTTCGGTGAGGTTTTTCAGTGACGTAGAATTTGTCATTGAGAGTCGTTGGACGAGAGATAACTGCCTATGACAAGGGAACGAGTAGGGCAAAGTCAAGCGCGCGCTAGTTTCAAAACTTGGGAAACTCAGAGATCAGACATGCACTGCAACTCCCATCACATTGATGACTCTGAACCATGAGATCTGTTCAATTAACAGACCAGGCAATCGCCGAACGTGCAGCAGGTGCCAGTTTCACTAGTGCTGATCCTGATCCTACACTTTTATTACTTCATACATAACATCCTAACCACGAGATATCTTGTTGACAATTGCAAGTTAGAATTCGCTGCCAGTCGCATCCAGAGATTGTGTCTCGCTTAAAATTCTTGATATAGTAGCGTCCAAAGCCTCTAATGAATGTTGTATTTCGTCGGCATCTGCATGCTGAGCATGAAATCGCATCGCAAACTCAGGCTGCCATTGCCCAGGCCGCCGCGTATCCTCGGTAGGATTTTTGCGATTGAGCTTCGATATCACCACTGAGATATTTGGACGTGCTGACGGCTGCGTCTTCCGGCAATCGACAAGGAGATTCCATATCCCATCGGTTAACCCTCGTCCTGGATTGTTATTATCAGGACATGTCGGATGTTCGCCCCTTTCAATGTTACTGTTGGTTCGCGAGCTACCTCGAAGAAGGGCAGTTTTCCCGTGAAAGCCTGGTAAAGTATATCATTAACGCACAATAAGTATTGGTATAGAGGACAGTAATCACCTCGTAACAGGTTGATGCCCAAGCAAAGATGTCACTCTCTTTCGAATTGAGAGCATTTTCCACATCGGGATCAAGGAGTTCCAGGGCCTGCCACCTTGAAGTTCCACCCTTAGATTCAGCCGCCGATTGCGTCGTCCATTGTATGATGTCTCTGTCAGTGATACCCGAAAGGCCAAAATCGCCGAGGCAAGCTCTTCCAGACGCATCCACTAGGACGTTTAACTATAGGTACATTGTTTGTTAAAGAGTTCAGAACAATGTCCCAGAAAGAACCTACAGCTTTCAAATCTCCGTGAACCACGTTTTTGGCGTGCAAATAGTCGACACCGGCCGCCGTGTCAGCGCACTGATAAGGATGATCACAATGAATACTAAAGAACAAGGTTATGAGTTACCTACCAATAATATTCTGTTTGCGTGAGGAACATGAATGAGGTAATCTCTGAGGTTGCCATTCTCGGCCCAAGGCGAAATAAAAGCAATGTGAGAGCGAAGCATGTGTAATCCATAGAAGGGAAGAAGGTTCGGATGGGATAATTGTCTCCAGATAATTGTCTCTCTGGCGAAAATCTATAGGTGGTGAGCCATTGTTGTAGAGGAAAAAGCATAATTTACTTTTGCCATGCGCTGAACGAGGCGACGTTCCTGAGCTCTGATTTACTTTAAGCATATAGTTGCCATCGTGTATTTTTGCTTGATATATGTTTGCAAAATGACCTGAATCCACGGGATAATCTTCGACCAGAACCACAGGCCCATGAATAAAGTAAGACAGGGGATAGAGATCAGTGTTTGCGGATAGTCTATGCATCGCGACAATCAAATTCCCGCAATCTGAAAAGACGCCAGTATCTAGAAGCTTCACAAGGGGTCAGACGTGATTTTATGAAATCGAGCATTCATTGCATACCCATTGGAACACATCAAGGATCATCTGTGCTTCCGCCTTGACACATTTTAAAAGGAGTTTGTAGCTCAGGCGTCACCAAGGACGGACTGAATGGAAACACTCCGTGCATGAGTTGTCATAAGTTCTGGCTGAGTCCCCCATATTTGCATTTCTTGTTTGTGCGCTTGTAGGCCTTCCTTCTGCTGTGGTTGGATCAATGTTGTACTTTCTCTTCGCTTTAACTCCATCTTCATCGCCTCCTCCCTTCGTGAGACGTCTTCCTCTCTTTGTCTTAGCTCTTCCTCCATCCTTTCCCACTTCCTCACCGCTTCCTCTCTCCGCCGCACTTCCTCCTCTCTCCGCCGCGCTTCCTCCTCCAATCTCTTTGCTTCCTCTTCTTTCCGCCGCCGTGTCTCCAGTATCATTCTTATCTCCTCATCCTCAGCCAGCAACCTCCTTCGTTCGGCATCCTCCTCCACTTCCAGCGGAAGCTACTTTTCCAACTCAATAGACCGTTGCGTCCGCTCCCGTCCCCGCCTCTACCATAATAGATATCGAGTGCTCGACCTCTACATCCGAGTCCCTCTCGATCTCCTCTGAGGAACCATCACTCTCATCGTCCGATTGATTACTCCATTGTCTTCCGCTAAAATAGTGGTCCGAGATAGACTGATAACTTCCGAGACTCGAATGACATTGGCCAACCGGTGGGAAAATCGGCCTCAGTGCTTAGCTCAGAATGTCGATCTGGCCACCAAAATTCAACTTCACTTCCATGGCTGCTACGCTTAGAAGTTTGCAGAGTTGATGGAACCTGCCCGTGACCTTGCAGGAGAACCTGATTTTGAGAACGCAGTACGAATTGACGAATCTTGTCTCAGTAAACGAGCAGCCCTGCTAGAAGATGATCCTACACTCGAGGAAGAGTAGGGCATGGCCCTGGAAGCAATTGTTAACAATGAATATGACAGAACGCCTCGAACTTGGGAACGCTCTGTGTGTTTACTGGCCGTATCTGCAGATAGCGGGCTAGCAGTAGGTTTCGGATTTCTTGTTGTGCTGCCTGACTCGGATGTGGTGAGCGGTCTAGATCACGGAATGGGCCGAGAGGAGGGAATGGGAAGGCCAGGAGGAACACGTCGATTCCTAAAAGTACACTGTTGGTTATATCCAGTTCCTTGAGATCGGAGTGAATCGATGCTGTTGTGGCGAGATTGGGATACCTATGGGGGGAGGCTTCTCGTACATGTCTATGTACTGTTGGGTGGGAGACCGTGATCGAGGCCCTGCAAAGTCATGTCAACATTCGATTTGTTGAGACGTGAAGGAACATCAACCATTTGAACACTGTCGAAGGTACTTCGAGGGCTCTAGTTCGACGTCATCGGTGTTTTTGGTAGTACTAGTGTTGCTCGGTGGCGTAGGTGTCTCGTCGTTGAGACTCGATGAGTGAGTGATAACTATCTATGACAAGTGCCAAGCGGATATTAGGTCAAGGTCAAGTGTGCGCTAACTGGAAACTCCTACAGATCAAACATCACAGCCAATTGGAACACGTATATAAGCACTCCAATCTCTTTCGTAGCAGCAAGTGCCATTGATGCACTTATCAGCCACCCAGGCTTGAAACGTGTGCCATTGCAAAGCGTCCGACGAAGTGATGAGACTAAGAAGATGGCAAGGGGCTACGATTACACTTTGAGGATGGCGCGTCCTAGGGTTGCTTGTTGCAGATTCTACTTGATCGCTAAACAGAGGGTATATTCGGTGTGTTAAACTGGTTAATCGATACACGAGGAATATCACAGAAGCCCGAAAACTAGACAGTCCTAAATTGATTCCAAGTGATGGAGGGCATTTGTAATGGTCGAATCGACCTGACCACCGGACGTCTCGAATGGGGGCCTCTGGATACGTGCCCATTCCATATCACGGTGTTGCACCAATGGAAGTAGCCGCTTGATCTCAGTGGCACTTGGCCGATCTCCAGCGTTGAAAGACCAGCATTTCTCTAATAAAGCCCAGATGTCATCCGTCAAGCCACGCTTGACAAGGACATCTCCCGTGAGCCGCACAGGTATATCACCCTGCATAATCTTATTATCTCTAGCCGTTTTTAGGACGCGAGTAAAAGGTTCTTTTTCGGTAAATATCTGGTACGAATATTAGCGCCTTCAACTTCAAAATTAAAAACAAGGGTTCTTGAAATACCTCATAGGAGACCATCCCGAAATTCCATATATCAATTGATGGCGTTGCTTTAGTTATATTGCGGTCACGATCGAGCTGTTCAGGGGCTTCGATAGTTTTCCCCTGCGCGTGACCAGACGAGAGACCAGGATTGGAAAGGCCAGCCTCGTCTGTGACATAAGAGAAACCGAA
>JABAJS010007960.1:0-10932 GCA_018221635.1 Tephrocybe sp. 10521TJB
TCTCTTTGTTTCTCTGCTCGCTCTGTTCTGTCTGTCCTTTCGGCGTCTCCGGGGGGGCGGGCGGGGCGGGGGGGGGACCTGTCACAGCCTCTCATCATCCAGTACCCTTCTGTCCTATTCCTACGATGCCCTAGGTTCTCGAGCTGACTTCTGATACAAATAGTGTCCCATCATCTTCCTTTCATTTCTGCTGCTTTTACTCTCATTTACCTTATTTTTGTCCACTGTACTGCTCTTTTCATAGTCTTGCAGTCCCCAAGCACAAGAGTACACACATTGGGGTGTCTCATATTCTGTACACTCTTATAGATGAGTCACCCACCTTTTGAATGGCAATCGGACCTTGACTCTGATTCACATTTTGTCCTGCCTAAGCTCTGTTCATTGTACATAGAATCCTTGATTCTTTGATGCTTCAACAGTCTCATTAACTGTCTCGTTTACTCTTGACTGTCCACAAACATTTGTCTCCACTTCATGTTATTCCCTTGTTAGGTCCTTTCACTGCCTCGAGGCATTGAAGCATTCTCTACACCCAATTTGTCTTTTTGTTTCTATTCCTCTCACTCTTACCCTTCCGCTTTCCCATAGATTTGGTTCTGTTGTGGACTAACTCAACTTACCTGTCCTGAAGCAAACAACCTGATCCTATGCTGTACCAGGATGCACACAATGCTTCCTGTAAGAAGTGGTACTTGATGTTGATGTGTTTCACATAAGAGTGTAAGAGTGGGTCCTCAGAAAGGTTAATGGTGGCATCATTGTCTCATAGGATCATCGTCAGTCCTGGGGGAGTTTAGCCAATGGTGCAGAGGAGGGATCAAAGCCAAATACATTCATGAGCAGACTCAAAGGCTGCCATATATTCAGCTTCACAAGATGATGCTGCCACTGTCTTCTATTTCCATGAGGCTCATGAAACAAGTCCTGATCCAAATGACTATGCATACCCTCCAACACTTCAACAGGTGTCTAGACAATTGGCCCAATCTGAATCTGTAAATCTGACCAGGTTGAGTTCTTGAGTCCCTCCTAAATGGAGTTTAAGTTCCCTAGTACCCTTCAGGTAGCAGAGGAGGTGGATTGCGGCATTCCGGTGGATATGTGAGTAGGAGTCCAAGAATTGAGTGAATTGCTGCACTGCATATTAAATGTCAGGGCGTGTCGATATAGTGAGATAAAGCATGGCACATATGAGAGATCAGTAAGGGAGTTGGGACAGTTTCTGGCATTCGTCCTCCAAAAGTTTAGAATGGTCTATTTTCTGAAGTTTTAATCCTGGCTCCATAGGAAGAGATAGTGGCATTGCATCTGTCTGAGTAAATTGAGAGACAAGATGATCAATCAGTGCAACTTGAGATAAGTAGACTGAATGGTTTGGTCAATCCCATTTGACAGCAATGCCTACAATGGGTTTTGGGGTACCCAAGTCAGAGATTGTCCAAGCTTGGCAAAGCTGGGATTTGAAGTGGTTGTTAACAGACTTGCTACTCACAATAGATAGGAAATCGTCCACATATACAGCTGCGATGATGGTCCCCTCGTTAGTCTTGCAGTAATAGATGCATGACTCACAGGCCAATTGTGTGAATCCCCACTTGACCATGTTCTCATTAAGGGTCTTATTCCAAATATGCCCTGCCTGCAAAAACTGGTCAACCACAATCTATTTGATGACCTGTGGATACTTCAGATCATGGTATCAGTTTATACACACCCACTTCTCATAAGGATTTGAGTTTGTCCAGGTATGCTGCCTTCCATTTCTCGGCATCTGGGCAATTATGTGCATCATTCCAGGTTTTCAGTGCCTCAATGTTCAGATCAGTGGGGTCAATATCTGGTCCTGCATCAGCTTTGTTAAGTGCTGCCAAGGCTTGATCAAGATCAGAGTTCCCAGGTACGACATCATTGACATCACTGGTCATGTCCTGATGTAACTCCTCCAGCACACATTTCCATTCCAGCTTCATCTCTCTAATGTGTTCTGTGGACTCCTTTGACTCTTGGACAGCACATTGTGTAGGGGTCTTAGGAGGGTTGTCTGGATTCACCTTCTGGGTAGTGATATGTATATGGTTAGATTGGTGAGGTAAGCTTGGTATGATGTCTGGTAGGTTGTTCTCCTTGGCAGGTACTGGTTCATCTGCAGGGATATCCTTGGGGTCAGGTAAGGTGTTATTATCATTGATGGGGACAGTAATAGGTTTGTCTGATGTGTCTTCTGCAATTTCATGGATGGTAAGAAAGTCTGTCTCCATTGGGGTGTCTGGAGGCAGCATTGGGTTAACTGTGAATGTTTTTCCATCATGGCTCTCAATGAACTGGACATTGTAGGAATTATACACCTTCTTTGCTACTCTATCATAGCACCTGTAGGACTTGGATCTCAAGTCATATCCAATAAGCATGCATTCAATCAAGCATGGATAGATCTTTGGATTATTTGTCAGAACTTTCACGAAAGCCTTACAGCCAATTTCCCGCATATATGAGTAGTCAGGTTGTTGTTCGTACCACAGTTCATCTGGGGTCATGTCTTTGAGAGCTGAGGTCTTGGTCTTGCCATGGAGATGGGCCACCATAAGATAGAATTTGTCCCACAAATAGGGAGGGCACTCCGCAGCCAAGCACATGCTCAAGGCCTTTCCCATTAGCATTCAATGCATCCTCTCAACATGTCCCATATGGGCAGAAGTATAAATTGCACCACATTGAGTAGTGATACCCCTTGACCTATACCAGGCAATGTTCTCCTTGGCTATGATCTCAGAGTCGTTTCCAGAACAGATGATGCCGACCTTCAATCCTGTCTCATCCTCTCATGTCAAGATCTAAGCCTGAAGTTCTCCAAATGTGTCACCTTTCAGTTTTAGGGGAATAGACCAAGGTTTACTTGTATGATTATCCATTATATTCATAACATAGTTATTTCCTGTATGTGAAGTGACAGCTGACTTTCCAGTAAGATCTACCCAAATTATTTCCTTGTCACCCTGCCATGTCTTGGCCCCTCTTCTCATACCTTTGGTACTACATTCCTAGCCTGTTTACCCAAGATGCAATGGTCACACTTTGGAGGCTTGGATGGAAAAGAGGTGGGCATACCTTCGATCATCCCTGCCCTGATCACAAAGGCGATGGTGCATGCATATGGTGCCACCATCAGATCACAACATGATATATTGAGAAGTGTTGTCTAAATCTCTCAGAGAGTCTTATTATGCCACAAGTCTACACCACTACTTTCTGAATAGCATGACTGTTATTGAAGTAATCAGAAACCTTTAATGACCTTTAATGACCTTGCACAACACCACTATTATTATTATTTGGACAGTAACTTAACAGTCATCAAACATTCTATTGTCTGTTGTTAAGTTGTTGTATTTGGAAGACTTGATAGTGTTCATACCCATCAACCATACTGACCTTCAGTACTTGTTAGCTGGTTGTATCATCAGTCTATATTCTTATTGCTTTACTTGGGTTACTTTATAGTGCTCAGCATAGCATATCTCATCACTATCATTCTTAGGAAGTAGTGTTTGAGAAAGGAGTAGATTTGCCAGACTATTGTATTAAACCAAGACTTCTTGTCACACTATCTGAGTAGGACCTCAGAGAAGTCTCTCTGCTTGCAGATTTCTCTTGCAGATTTAGATACCAGAAACTTGAAGTTGGAAAACTCTATAAGTTTGTTGATGGCCTTAGTCACACTGTTACATGGTCTGTCAATGCATCATAAGCTTGTCTATAAAGAATGCAATGATGCCTGGGAATTTACCTGCTTGGTGGACTGCTGACTAAAATTAGTCAGCATTGCTGCCCATTATCCTGCTTGTATAGATAAACATATGGATTGTTTCTCAAAATCATGTCTTGTAATGATGTTATTATACCATGATCTAAGCCTGGATTGTTACATTGTTGTTGAGCTAATTGTTCATTGTGATCATAAAAGTATAGTTGTGCATATTTTGGATCTTGACCTTGCTCTGGATTCAAAACACCTAAAAAATGGTTAAGTCCTCCATTGATATGAAAGCTATATAGGCCTGATGCATTTGTAATAGCATAGTCAATTTTGACTCCCAGAGAAGTAAAAGCAAAAGCTGCATTATATTAACATATCTGTTTTTAAAATAAATTTGAAAGAGTATGATGACCATGTAGTAGATTTTTCAACTCAGGTGGAGCAGGTGTCAACTGTGGTAACTTAATTTGTCCTTGTAAGCAGCAAATACCAAATTTTGTGTTTTCCTGAGTAGAACTTGTCAGCTTTTCAACATCAAAATGCAGAGCTTGACAGTGTTGACAGGTTATATTCATTGAACCAAGATCATGTTTAGAAGGTTTCACTACATAAGGCTGTCTTTCTCTTAACAGAGCACATTGATTTCTATGTTGTGAGGAGGATTTGGTAATTGCACTAGTTAATGCAAAGGTAAAGCTGCATTGATGTTTGGATTTTCTTGTTGTTCAGCATCAGCATCAAGTATTTGCTCATCATCAACATGCCTAGCTGGGTTATGACATACAACTTTCTGATCTACTACATTGTCTTCTTAATTATTTTCAATATCATTTGAATCAACAAAGTACTCCAGATCATTTTGCAGCACTCAGACTCCCAACTCTATTGCTTCATCTGTCAATGGTATTCAGGTTGACTTAAGCATGCTATGTTGATACATCTCTCCTTCTGCTATGCCATTCTAATATTCCCTTCTAGAATGGAGGTCCTGAATTTTCTTTTCATCAGGGGCTGATTACTGATGGAAATATAGGTGTCAGTCCTATGACTACGGTGTCTTCACCTCCCCCAACTAGCAATGGTCATGAGTCTTTGACTCTGGATAAAGCACCAATTAGAGGGTGGACCCTTGAACACAGGGCTCGCTCTACTATCTCTGATGATGGTTGGGGTGACAATAGCTATCCTTCTTCCCCACTGAGGTTGGGTAGTCCTCCTAGTTGGTCTTATTCTCCAGTTATAGTGGATAGTTCTCCACCTTGCTCTCCTTCTCTGAGTGACGATTTTGAACATCCTATCCTTCTCTATAGCCTTAGTCCTTCTCCAAGTAAGATGTCATTCTTGACTTCTATTTCTTTATTGACCTCGTGCTAGTGGGTTCACCAGTGATTCATCCTCGTAGTGTCCCTCTTGTGGACTGTAGTCAGGCAGGTATTACCATGGTAAATTGTTCTCTTGTTACTCAGGTGTCCGATTATGATTTTCTTTCTGCCCAGAATATGGTGTCCCTTCCAGACTTAAGTCATTCTGAGGAACATAGTCCTCGCATGGTTAGTCCTGAGGTATGATTTTTTTCATTCTTCTTATTCAGCAACTTTCCTAATACTCTTGTTTCCACCAAGGTCATAGATCCTGATGCTCTTGATATCCCTGTGCTTCTATTCCTTCATAATGCGATATCAGTGTGCTTTTATATTATCCCAGTCAACTTCCTCCTCTTATTCAGAAAATTAATTTTCAAGGGCAGTTCTAATGAACATCCTCCTCCAGTACTGGTTAAGGATGGTCTGTCTTGGTTTGATATCTGTGTGCCTCTCCCCATAGATGCTACTGGCAACTATAACCATCTCATGGCTTGTTATTATTATCTGGTCAGTTTATGGTGGCACTATTGGAAGTGAATTGCTTTCTTCAACAAATATGAACCTAATCACAATGACCTCCTTAACATCCCTCACATCCCTTCGTCTCTTATCAACCAATGTAAGTTGACTGTGGACATATTGGATATGGCTGTCTTCGATTATGGAAATGCACTAGTATGGTTCATGAAACATTCCCACCCTCTGTCAATATTTTCTTCTGAAATCATCCCAATCCAAAAGCATTCTGATCTGTGGTGCTTCCATTTCTTGTGGGATGATCCTTGGGTTGCCTATCTTAACCATAGGTCAACCCTCTTTCCATGATTATTGGTGTGTTCCAAATAACTCTTCCTGCTTGGTTTCTCTCCTAACATCCTCTTCCTTCTTTACTCTTCAGAATTAAAGAGCAAATCAGGCTCTGTGTTCGACTTTTGTGTAGGTTTCTCTTTTTGATTTTATTGTACTATTAGCTTCACTTTTGCCCTTGTATTATTAGTTTCTTTTATCTTGTAACAATAGTCATGCCTTCCACTTTATTATTCTTCATTAACTAGCCACGAATTGAATACTTTGCAGCATAGTGTACTTGGATCTTTTGACTTGTTCGAATAATTCCCAAATAACAATAAAGCTTTTGTAATTGATTAATGCCAAAAAAGAGACCAATTCCACCAAGTGCATGAAAGCTTTATTCAATAGCTCTTTATCAATAAAAAAAGAACCCTTGAAGTCCAACCAATTAACTTCAAGAATACACAATAATGTTTTGTCAATATCGACATAATCAATTTACTCAGCTATGACTTTCCCAAATAACATTATTGACTGACGATACTAATGCCACACTTTGCATAAGGCACCTGGTGATTGCTATAGATACTGTTCTTATATTCTGGTTATTGAATAATGCCATTCTGCAATTATTTCAATTGTCCCAAATATGAGTCTTCACTATATGCACTTGTTTGACTTCACTAATAGTTCTTATAACACTTAGTATCTTTGAATCAATCATCCAAATATATTCACCAGTCTTATTCAGAATTCCAAATAAGATATGAACATAATCTCCCTTCCCTCTATTAGGTTTGGAACACTCACTGAAGTAAGGTTTCAGTGCAATAGACCTATTAATAATCATTCTGAATAGTAGCCTTCTTGGCTATCACATATAGATAGATCAATAAATATGGGTAACTGCAATAGTTTCAATACTATGAGCTTCTAGAATGACTCTTTCTTGACTCAAGTCATTATAGTCACTCTAGTTATTGTCCTCCAAATGCTATAGACACCTTGCCATAATCCTTATTGATGAGTTTTTCAATAGAAGATTATCTGTTATCTTATCTCAGATAAGATAAGACATTTTGGTGAATAACCATTGATTGCAGTAGATATGGCGATTTATAGCAATCATGTGAGCAGATCTTACTTGCATGTGAGCTATAAATGTTCATGCCATACATGTATGTACCACTATTGGTAAGGTGCCTCAGGCTCTAGATAGGTTGTAAAATCACTTTAAGTTCAAACACAATTTAGTGAACACCATTTTTAGCCTCGCTGGCTGCTTGACACAACTTGACCAAACAGACTGAAAAACCACTTATGGGGGAAGTGAAGGTCCTCCCCCCCCCTGGTTATAAGCAATTTTCAATCAGGTGCCTTTAATGGATGGCCCAACCTACTAAAGATGAAGTATGTATGTCTTTAGTGATAGATGCAGTATTCAGGCTTATATGAAATATTGATTAGGAATTCATAGCCTCCTTAGCTGAACTTCAGTTAGCCAGTGAGGTTGTCTTCCCTTCAATTCCCCCATGCTATATATGGCTTCGAAACAACCTTTTCAATGTAAGTCTCTCTTTTCCCTCCTTCAAAAATTTCACTAAGTCTATGCCTTTCCTGTAGACTTCTAATCCAATGGCTTCCAATAGCCAAACTCATCCTAGTGACCCTGTGGATCCTTCCACATCTAACAACATTCCTTCAACTTCCAATGTACATAATCCCAATCATGCTTCAGTGCCTCTTGTATGTGCTTCCTTTCTTATTCAGCAAATCAATATTGACTTCATAATAGATTCCTCTATTTTATAATCATTGACTTGAGTGGACTGCCCCAGTGAGCTTTTCTTGACATAGCTTCTTATTTGGGACTAACAATTTTGCTTCATATAGGCTGGTGCAATTATTCCTGAGGGGCTCTTTGTTCAACCTATGTGTTTGAGCATACCAACTTGTCTATAATGACCCCGGTCCAACATGGGGTGCTGGATCAGTAGACAAATTTGCTGGACACAGCATTACCTTAACCAATTACAACAACAGACTTCATGGTTGCTTGACTTGTGGACCCATAAGTCTATAATGCATCTTTATTCACTAGAAGCTAATGAGCCTTCTGTGATAGTGCTAATCCTGCATTCTCAATGGACACCCCCAGTTCTGTTGGTATTCTCATAGAATGCACACAGTGCAAAGTTCATTGTTGCATGGCTACCACATCTGACACTTATATACCCAATACACCAATAAGCATGTAGGGTGTCTTGAGACACATTCTTTATCCAATGATGAGCCTGGATGAGGTCATTGAATGGTGCAAGAAACAGGCATGGGACAGGAACTAAACAATGAAGACATTTGGGCATGGAAAAGTTATACATGATTGGAGGTTGGATTTTGAGATTCTATAAGACTAGTTAGAAAAGTATAAGGACAGGGTATAATTACTTACATGCATATTGGCAGTAATTTGCCAGGCAAAGTTGAATATGGGAGGAGGTATCAGAGTATTCCTACTACTGACATCCTGCACCTTGGACCAACTATCAAAGTCAGGCTAATATGTAGAACAAAAAGTAATTAGTGAAAGTACTTACTCCAAGAATGGGGTCAGGATTTTCATCAGCAGGAACAATCCAGTATCCATCCTTATCCTGCTCCCATTCCTTAGCCTCACCTAACTGCCTTTCCTTACCCTTGTGTAACCACTCCTGCACTTCAAACTCCACTAGTTCAGTAGAGTTGTCAGCCTTTCTTTTCCTTGAAGGCAACATTACCAAGTAGTCACTCTCATCATCTGAAGAGGACTTCTTTGCCTGAGTAGAAAATGCTAATCCTGATGCAGCAGGACCAGTCCCTTCATAAGCCTCTCCTACTGGAGGCAAGTCTTCATTTCTATGATAATCATCGCCATCATTATCAGGAATCACATCCTGGACATTGTCTTCTTCATTGGAATTATCTTCACTATTCCACTCCACCTTATCTTCACCACTATTATCATCACTACCACTTTCACAATGGGCTTTCCCAAGATTAGAAGGCCCGGCCTTTGCATTTTTCCTTACCCAAGGAACTTTTGCTTTTGCTTTACCTTTACCTTTACCTTTGCTCTTACCCTCACCCTTACTACCTCTCTTAGCTGGAGGTGGCGCAAGGGTTTTGCTACACATCTGGTAACAAAAGAAGTACTATGTTCTCTAGCTGCAGCTGTTCTGTTCTGGAACTGCCTTGCCATAGATTATGGTACTGCTCTTTGTTGGCAAGATGATAATGATTTGTGCAAGGAAGTCTTTCAGACTATGCCACAAATTCCACCTCCGGTTCATGAGGTAGTGTGGTTAGCTGATGATTCTTACTTGGCACATTGTTTTGACAGAAACCTTTATTCGGACAAGCCACTCTTCCTGGCACCATAAATGTAGAACATTTAGTATGCCTCTTTCATGACATGGACTTTTGAGCATTTGAATGAACTTAGCATATATGGTGATTCCCAATATATTGATCATACTCTCATAGAATAGTAATCCACCTTTAGGATACAGTCTATACAAAATGTAACATACCGTTCTCCTCTCCTTAGTGTGAACTCTAAGAAAAGTCTGACCTCACTTCAAGATGAAATGATAAGTCAAGTATTCAGAACATTGTTATAGACATAGCGGATGCTATTGTTACTATCCAGAGTGGACAATATACAATAGTATAAGTCTTATTGGCTTGAGAGGATGTTTAAGTTCATATTCAGCAAGTTGCTTCTTGACTTGAATCATGAAAGTATTGTTACTTGGCCTAAGCAATAGGGCTTGATTTGCTTAAGTTGAATAGTTGGGATGGTGTTAGCTTGCTAACTCCAACATTCTTTTTCACTATAACAGCTAAGGTTGTAATTGAATTTGTTCTTCTTCTCCTCCAACCCCTTGTCAATGACTTTGAATACCAAGATATTTCTATCCTTGATTCGAATCTTGAAGACATAGACACAATTGGATACCATAATTTCTCTAATTCTCCAGGTGGTAGTTTATTTCCAAGTCATCCATAGTACTTGTTTCCTCAGGTATAGCATAGTAAGAAATTCAAAGTTATGAAATAACATATGATACTACATAGAGCGGCTAATACTCTAGGTAGGTTTGTTGGCTGGTTTGGATATGATAATGTGAGGGATAATGAGTGTATTTGAATTTCCTTCTGTTACTAAGTCCTGAGTTGAATGAGATATGTCCTTGGAATTATGTATTTCCTTAGCCAAGGAAATACATACTCCACAATTTGGTGATTCAACTGTTTCAAAACCCAAAGGATATGATAGATGGACTTCAGTGACAATCAACCATCTCCAACAATTGATCAGCCAATGTGACAGTTTCTGTGACATGCTGAGATCCAAAAGAGATAAAGGCACTTGAAGTAGAGCCCTTTGTGTAAAGACTGGTTCATTGGGCATCCCCAGCCTTGCTTCATATACACTCCAATATGGGCTATCCATTATAACCTTCCCAATCACTATTCCTTCCCAAATTGGCCAGCACCTGCCATTGTCTGATTTGAAGAAAAGTGCAAGTTTGTCATTTGGATGAGGATGGAAGTGAATGAAGTCATGATAATGAATAGATCCTTCAGTAGAAGTGATGGTTGATTTTGGTGCATCAATGATACATGTCACAGTGAGACAAGTTCCAGTTGAGATGGTCCCCATGGCTTGATTGATTCTGGGTTAACATGGACTCTGAGCATTTCCATATGTCTTCAGACCATAAACCTATCTCAGATTTCCAGCAATACAAATAATGGGTCATTTGATGGTATGATTCTATCAATCATAACCTGCACTTGAGTCCATTTCCATGGTCTTGTTGATAGGCATGCTATACACCTATAGCCAGATTTTTGCAAAACAAGTTAATATGCATGCTATTCAGATAGGTCATTATAACCCATATAAAGGCTCAACAAAGAGCTATCAAGAGTAGTAACAAGATTGGAAGGTCATTGGGTTACTGAAACAATACC
>JABAJS010007961.1:0-10877 GCA_018221635.1 Tephrocybe sp. 10521TJB
TCCCTGCCCTCACCTCATAACCCTAATAACTTGTACTTAAACATAAAAAAATGTAGGCAACAATTTAAATTTCTACAGATCCACATGAACGAACAACAGAGGCAGCTCTTCCACTTGTGGCGCATTTTGCTATTGCTCGTGGAATCGGGAATGATATACAGTGCGATACAGGTACTTGTCCATAATTAAAGCTGTAACAGCAAATCTTAATTGATATCAAAGATTATCAATGCTATAATGGACATGACACTCCCTCACTCCAATGCAGGGACGGTTGCATATTCGGCCTTTTCAGCATTCTACGCCTGTATTTCTGTAAGTGCCAGAGATGTTACAATTAGAGTTTGGAGTGCTAAAAAAAACAATCGAGATTCTGTATCCAACATTGACGGTGACTCTGATACGTGGGCCATTTTCTGTTCTTGAGATACATAAATCATTTGTATCGATCCAGATGCTATCTCAAGCATAGAAGCCTGCATAAGAGAATCGAGCGCCACACTGAATATCTTCACACATATCCTTGTTGGATTATCGTCCATTTTACCTACATTAGTATCCCTTCTTTTGTGTTGTTTAGTATCTCCTTACTTTCCCTCAGTGCGGACTTCACATAACATTTGTTCAATTCTGCCTTGAAGGCACCTCTAGAGTATTTATGTGGAAATAGTAGATGGAAGTGTGTTCGAGAATGAGCGAGACTTTACTCTGGTATCCGTCAATCGGTAACTCTCCACCTCAAGCCTACTAATGCAACGGTACAATTATATGGATTCGAGTCTTTGAATAGCAACTACGGCTCCGGGTATAACACCAACCATACCATTCATCGCCTCTGCAATTCTCATTGCACCGTTCTCAGCAACAACACTGTTCAAAGGCGCCGTGGTACTTGTATCTGACTCGTAGTTACAGAAGTGGCAGTACCCGTCGTAGACGCCGTGCTTGCAGTGTTCGTCGTGGATGTGGCTCCTTCAACATTGCTCAAGTAGAGTTGCAGTGTTGCCAGTGCAGAAACAGGTTTGATTTCTGCATTCCTATAATACTGTCAGCTTGTTTACCGCAAAATATTTGAATGCATACTGAAGCAATCAAGTAGAAGGGAGTGCAGGAACTCGTGCACTGACAAGGGATAATGTAAGATGCGCGTACTGTGTTATAAAGATCGAGGCATACGGCGGTGGGGTACGAGTCTGATTCTGATGTCTGGCGACCAACCAGGCTACGAAGTGCCTCGTTTTATGCGGTCACAGATGCTATATTATGAGAAGTAGAATTAGTCTCAAATTGTATACGAAGTAATTAATTGTTAATTGTCGTGTACATACAGTGCCGCCTTGCCAGCCCAAGGCTACAACCTTGAGTCAAACGAGGTGGTGAAGTATTCGCTGCGCCCTCTTCGCGCAGCCAAACTTAACGAGGGGTTTGGTTTAGTGGTCAGTTGCTACATAACCGTTATGTGTAGGAATGATCACATACTTATGGTTACGAGGGGTTAGCTCAGATATCGCAATGATCTGGTTCTTTACACAGCAGCGTGTATGTTTGGTATGGTCACAAATCAAAATTGGTAGTACACATTTACACACTTGAACGAACATCTTTATAATCCATCATGATAACTAGCACTCGTTGATTTAGTCAACGGGGGCGCGTTTGAAGTTGAACGCCAGCTGCCTTTCACCCTTGCCAAGTCCAAGCTACAAGAGATTTAATACATCTTTGCTCACGAAATGCAGAGTAGGCACATACTTGGGGTGGATGGACAGTAAGGTCGCCAATGACGATGCCAAGATCAGTACCAGCAACTTCAAGTCTATATAAATAATTATTAAGTGGTTATGAGGAATAAAGTTGTTGTGGACTCACGAGTGACGAATTCCAGGTGCAATTCCAACATGCCATTCGGTCCCGATTGGCTGGCGGCGTGCAATGACCAGTGCACCGCTCTTAGGCTCAGGCTCCCCTTGATAAGTAAGGGCGAAAGGCGGCCGGATGGGATCCTTGGTGATCACAACATTGCCGTTTGTGATGGGTTGGACATACCACTGGAAAAAGCTGGTAAGGAAAAAGGTATTGTCTGAGAGTTGAGTACGTACCAGTTGTTGACCAGGCTGGACGCTCTTATCACCAAGAGGAAGGATGGTGACCGAGCCCTCCGTGTCCTGGAGAGTCAGTGCGTCAAGGTAGATGCCGGGATCGCCAAGCTTGGCGACTAAGATTTGATAAAAACCGGGTTCAAGATGGATAGGGCTAGCGTCTGACATGTTGTTCGATAGATGAGATGTCTGAGGAACTGAAGGACAGACAATGGGGGTCAGTGTATATATACCTGCTGTGTGGAATATTCCGCTCTTCCGTATCGAGGTGACATCTTCATAATTCGTCAGCGAGAATTAGAAATTGTACCCTCAGATCTAAGTGGGACCATCAATCGAAATTTCAGACACGTACTAGTGCATTTTACCAATGGCTTGTCCCCCAAAATACCTTTAATGTTAGACATCGCCTGGGATGGGCGTTTTGTGTGAAGATAATCTCGTCATACTCTGCCATCGTGATAGAAGTCTTTGTAAAACAAGGGTGCGAATCATTCATTGACAGCGCAGAAAAAATTTCCCGGAGCAACGAAGGCGACATTATGACGAGAGTATAGGTCTAGAATATGCCAGTTTGCCATATGATAGCCTTCCAAGACGTCAATTAAAACCTATGAGGTCAGGCTATTCAGAGTGTGAGAACCGGTATCACAAGTTGCGGTGCAGAACCCTTGTTTTCAGCATCTTTGAGATCCTCACCCTTTAAGAAGCAGGGATAAGTATTTGTCGATTGAAATGTGAGTGATCAGGTGGCTATATACGTTATGGACTCAGTATCCTGCGGTTGGACCGGTCGTCCCTTGAAGCAATTGAGACCACTCGCTCGGGGATTGGAGGTTACCTATGTAGTAACGAAGCATCCAGGAGTCTGTTGTAATTGACCAGGTACTTGGGGCGGTTTTCAGACGTGACTCTGACTCGGATCTGACATTGAAGTAGCTTCGTTGGCCGCGGTTCACTACTTGTGGCCTGCGGTTGGACGGAATAAGAAATACAGATGATTGGTTCCCTGACCTACAATATTTGTTCTGCTTTCTGAGCACCCTGGGGTAGGAAAAGACTCTAGGAGCAACGTAACGAAACTTCTGGAAGGTTGTCTCGTGTTTGAACCATGTCGTCGGTGGCGGGTTGCCATTTCGAGACCTGACGCCGACTTCTGTGGTTGGAGGAGTGAAGAAAATTATACCCATATAGGATTTGTTCTAGAGCTTGATCGCCCCGGGGCTGCAAAAAGAACGGAGCAGTAACGAGACTTCTAGAAGGCTGTCTTGTAGTTGACCCACGTTGTCGGTGACGGTTTGGCATTTTGACACGTCTAGTTGACATGCATCAACAGGGTGCTTCAAGTGCAAGGAACATTAGCTAACGGCTAATTGGTTAGTGCTGCGCATAGGCTTTCGACTTTTCGGGAATTGGGCGATGTCCTATGCAGCATTATCGATGTTAGCGTAAGCCGATAGATATTGCATTGAAGTATCCAAATAAGAACAGTGAAAGAGACTGATGCGCATCCTGAAGAGATAGATTGAGATAGATTCATAGCGTATTACAGGCCACAAATACATGAGTAGATTCCACATGATGATATCGAGGAACATGTGCATCACACCAGCACCTCAAATATAGGAGGCAAGCACAGTGATTCGAGCATTTACAACTAGTTTCGTGACGACTGTACGAGGCCAGTAAGGCACTGCAAAGAAATCAACTGGTATCTCGCGTCCTCTTTCATAGTGTTTGACGCTTTTGCTCTTCTCTCCTCCCCATTCCTAGTGTCTCGACCTGCCCAGAAGTGCTGAGATTGGCGTCAAGGTAGAGGGGATCTACAGCGGCGCTGACGGGACATCCGACTATGGTAGATGTGGAGTGGGGAGAAAAGCGGGGACCTGCTTCATATGAGCAGTGTGGCAGTAACTGTCTGGGATTCCCGCTAAACTCACTTGGCACACTTTTATAGTCTGCTGCGGGAGTATAACATCGACAGTTGGGGAGAATGAAGACGTGCGCGAGGCCATGGAAGGCAGGAGGGAGGATAAAGTGAGAGGCGGATTTGGCGAGGCAAAGGTTACTAGGACGCCTGGGATGTGACGAGAATAGTAAAAGAAAGAGAGGAGAACCACACCAAACGACGTTTTGAGGGCAGCGCGCCAAAAATGACGTTACAAGACGAGGAAGAGTTCATCTTAGCGGTGGTTGTCATATGATGCCAATTGCCGCAACATCTGAACTCATGATAGAATCAGGGAAAATTGAAATTTAAATGAGCCTCAGTCTCCAGAACTGCAGTCCCTGTTTTTTCCGGTCCCACTGTCATTAGTGCTGTCTCAGTCGAAGATGGGGCTTGTTGGTCAAATGGATGTTGTGCATATGTGATGAGACGAAAAGATAGTCGGGAATCCAATCTGATGATTGATCGCGATAATCTAATTTTCCGAGTGTTGCTGCAAGACTTTCGGGAACTCACTCAGAGGTGTGCATAGGCAAGTTCTATTCCTTTATTCCTTTATTTAGTTCCTTTACATTTACGATACACAGGTGCCTTTGACTCCAAGAGCAACACAAAACTTTGGGCTGTTCCAAAGAAACTCCGGATGCCATGAGGACGAATGTGTCACAGGTACCAAACTCCGATGTTCTCGCCAATGTTACCAGTTACGTCTTCGAATTCTTCCGGTATATTTTAAAGTGCTCTATACTCTCACATTACAAGAGCATAATGCCATCCAAAACTGCCTCATCTCGAAATGCGTACGCACCCTTCCGTACATAATGTACCTTGAGTACTGTGAGGGTGTAGAAGAGAAGACATTCTCTGCAGTGGAATGCTCTACAGAGAGTTTTGATGCTGATGTCCCTATTTCAGACCTGGAGCAGTCAGGAGGGACAGCGCTGGTTCCACGTGTAAAGCTGCGTTATGGGGCGCGGATACTTCATTTTAGGATTGGCAACGATGAGTCAGGGGAGGTTTTCGTCTGGCTGGATGAGTTTGATTTTGATTCGGCAGCTGGAAGGAAAGATGGTAATCATGAAGGGGAATGCCATTGCCGGATGACGAAATTTAGGCAATGGGAAGTTCATGCAGTTATCGAGTAATGGATTCATTGAGGGTGAAGCGCCGTTCATACCAACTTCTCTTGGTTTGTACAGAGTATCATCAACGTTGAATGCAGTGGTTGTATTTTTAGGAGATTATTTCCTGAAATGATATAGTAGCGTGAGGGTGACTCGAGAAGACTCCATACACAGAACGCTTTTAATACTCGGGAAGCTTGTCTCGCATGGTGAAACAACTGGGCAAACTCCCTGTCAATGGCCCAGTGCCAGCTTAAAACCCCTTTTCCAGGCACGAAGGACATCGACGCCATTATTCTAGCGGCAATCTCCGATTGTTCTTATCTTCAACGTTGCACTTGAACAGACTCGAGCTTCGCTTGCAGACTGTACATTCCTTCTTGTTTGTGAAATCGCATAGGTAATTAAACCGTTCTGTAGGTTGATAAGGCTGTATTCAAAATTTCCTATGTGATTATGATCTAACGATCTGTTTTTGTTCCAGTCCGCCGTCGTCCGTGATCGACGTGTCAATCCAAGAACCTGCAGGTTAGCTCTCCAACAATGTATTTTCATCCCACGCAGATATAGACTGCTCCAGTTGTTGTTAGTTTTTCCATGTCATACTCCGATGATATGAGTGATGCAGCAGCTCTAGTCAACAAATTAGAAAAAGCCGCTGCACTTACGAACGAGGATCTGCTATCGGATGAAGAGATCTCTCGAGGACATGCAATCCTTTCTATAGATTCTGAATACCTTCTACGTCTACAATCAAACCTTTCACCAGATACTGCAGCACTTACAGCCAAGGTAGCTGAACGTGTGTCAAACCTTCGCGTTGCATTAGCGCCACATAAACGCCTGCCTGTGGAGATTCTTGGACATATTTTCATGCTCTTTCATCCTAAAGCAGGTAATTCGCAAAAACCCGGATCTCTTTCTGAGGCTCCTTGGATCCTAGGGAAAGTGTGTCGTGGCTGGCGGAGCCTGTCACGTTCAGGAGCTATGGCGAAAACAACTAGAAGACAAGATCATGCATGCTGTCAAAGCTTGGGCGGACCTTGAAGAGGACGATATTTCCTCCAGGGAGTATGGGCCCTGGTGTACACCTCAAAAATTCTCGGAACTATTCCAGCTCATCTCCTTGATGATCCTGCTCTTCCAGCCCCCTAAAGCCTACCTCCCCCTTGTCCTTCATCACCCCGACATTGCCCTCCACAACGTCCTTTTCTCCGAATCCTCGATCACATCAGGCAATCCAAAAGTCATCGCCGTCATCGATTGGGGTGGTGCGCAGGTCCTGCCACTCATGCTCACATCGATTTACCCAGGGGATCTTCAAACGAGTCGCGGCACCCCCTTCACACGCACTGACGTTCTGAATGAAGACTGGCGCGCAGTCTGTACAGATTGGACCACCATCAGCGATCGCAAAAAATGGCCCAAAACACTCTACGACACAGTGAGGCCAGTCGACTATCTTCCTATAACCAGCAAAATGGTGCGGAGGTTCTATTTGTGGACGTACTTCAGTGCGTGCTTTGCGGAACAGATGTGCTTGATGCATGGGGATGCATATCCTAACGTGAATATGGTGTCGACGCTGTTTGCAGACGCACCGTATTACATGAAGTTCCATGAGGTGGTTTGTGGGGGGTGGAAGGTCTCCATCGAGCATGAAAATTGGATTAAAGAGACTTATTGGAGGATGTGCGCCATTGGTCATGGGCCAGTCCTGAAGAGCTCATCGTCAGCCCAAATGTATACCGAGGCTCCGTGAAGCGCTTGGTGTGTGATTTGGGCATCTCAGGTGACTATCCTGAACCGAAACTGGAGCCTGGACCTCCAAATGAGGGAGATGTATTTGCTCATTAACCGCTTAATGTTTGGAGAATGTATGTTCAAAAAGCCAATATCTAATAACAGTGCCGTCGTATTCGGCCGGAGGTGAACCTGAAAAGACTGTGAATAGGACCTGATGCGTATTATGGGCAGTTACTTAAAGATACTGACTAGTGTGGAGCAGCATCGTTAGCATTAACGTATGGAAATCTTGTATCCAGCAATGGAGACAGCACTTCCAAAACTCAACCATTGCCAACGAACTGATGTTGAGAGTTGAAAATATCTTGAATTGAGGACACAAAGGTGGTATCATAGCGCTATAATAAAACACTAGTTCATGGTGGGCGACGGGTGAACTGTGTCATATCCATACATCAGAATTTACGGTCTGTGGGCACCAGGGTACACAACAGATTTCCTTTCTGAAATAACTACCCGCCATTCGGAGTGGCACGGGTGGCATTACCCGTCGTATTTGGAGTGCTTCGTGGTAGCTTCTAGTAAGAAAAGAGGTGTTGGAGGCTAACTCATCAACTTACAGTAGTCCATTATGCTCGTCCGCAGCTTGAAATGCTTGTGCGATATTCACGAAATCCAGCAGTAAGAATGAAGGTGCCCGATCTCCCCCAAGCAGCACACAATGATTGGCATGATCGATGATCCTAAATAGAAGACCAGGTTAATTTTCGGCATGTCTGCTATAAGTTACCTACGAAGTGATCCTGTTTGTTGTAGTCGCGTCTAATGGATCGCTTACAATAATCCCGGTATTGAGGAGGTTGATGTTGAGCGAGTGGTTGATTAGGTATATATGATCTTCAGTTGAGAGGGGCCCGTCTATTCGATCGACGCTATAGGGAAAACTTGAGTTCGTTACGCTGAATGGCATCTCCCATATCTATCAAGAATATGAGATGATCTGAACGTCGTTATACAAGGAACTCCCCACCATTTCGAATTCTGGCAATATTAAATTTGCTACAGTCGTGTCTGCACCCGTGTTGAGAAACACCACGACGTGCGTCCCGCTAACAATCATTTCTCCCAAAGTTGGCCAGTCAGACTGGGCTAGTGGAACCTCAGGAGGGACGTATGCGAATGACGTGATTCCTAACAACTAAGGTTCGCTAAGATCGGTGCGAGACTAGTGGTCTAGGCTTACCGGAGTCGTCGAAAGTAGGCTTCCAGACATCTCCAATATCAAGGCCTTCCAGATTTGTAAACAGAAGTGTCAAGACTTCATTCAGATTCGCGTCCGAGAGCGCCCTGACATGCTTTGGGTAGGTGACTACAGGACCCCCATCGAAGAGATATTATGGTACAAGATTGAGCAAACGTCTTTGGGAGATCAACGGATCCTTATGCAGCCTGTTCCTCATGAGAATAATCACGTTATAGAAAAGTGAATAAGACTTACTTGTATGATAGAAATGGAGGACTTTGCCGCATTTTAAGAAATGATTGTTCAAAATAAGAAAGCATCGAACTAAAACATCCAGCAAATTGACAAATTCATGAGATTGAGCTTGCAGCAAACGTACGCCAAGGTTGAGCTGAGCGGTGACGTTGACCTCTTGATCACGAGAGACTTTTAACACCTGAGTGAGAACTCTGTTCGAAGGTACACTCAGGAAACAATGCACTCGCCAAGGGATTCTCACTGAAATCAAACAAGTCATGTGATCCGATGAAAGTTACGTTCGAATACCGCCGTGAGCACGATTTGGCATGCCCATTGCAAATGCTTGCTCTACAGACCATAATTCTCATCAGCGCATGTCGTGCAGAAGGATACTCGATGACCACAACTACACGTGGGAGCGGCTAGCCCTATACTAAGAGCGCCAAGAGCCAAAAAGGTGGGCGCCCAGACTGTTGAGAGCATCGATGATCGGTAGATGTTGGCAAGAGCATCGCAAGCCGAAGAAAAGGGCTCAAGATATGAAAACTGAGAGGATGTTACATCTTGATGTGTATTCTGGATTGACGTGAGTCCATTGCCTTTGGTGCCTTCGAGATACACCACACAAGTTAGATATCATTCTGGTGTGCAGAGGCCTCCGGAACAGTTCCTAGTCGTTTCTGAGCCTAGACATGATTCAAAGACATAGAAACTGAACGATTTAGAGGTGAATATACGTGAGCGAACCTATAGTAAAAAATGACATGGCGGTCTGAAACAAAAAAGCTGCCATCATGTGATGCAAGCATTATGAAACGGTTAAGTCACACGAGAAAAGAGGTAGAAAATCGGACTTGAGAGACTGTGATAAGTGCTCGATAGATTCTCTGGGGCTAGATAATGTACATGTGAGACTTTATATACTCAAAGTCCGGGGAAATCCGTAGACGGTACCGAAGGGTAGTAAGTGAACGAACGAGTTAGGAAGGTAACAAGAGAGTATGTGAATGCATAGTGAGTAGTCTTGACTCGTACTGAGCAAGGAGAGTCGAGGCGAGTCCAAAAAGAATGTAGGTGAATGGGACCGACTCGTGACAGTCACGTTCCCGCTACATACGCCCTCCGAGCATCACGAAGAGATCCTCTTACTCGTTGGCAGTGACCGCCGAAGCCCCCTCGGCAGCAACCAGAACAAGTTCATCATCGACCAAATCTGTCATTTCTTTGTATCTGAGTCCATCACCAAGTTCAGCAACACTTCCATCGAGAGTCGACGCGGCGTCCAGGTTTAAGGCAGCACCGAATTCCTCGGCAGTAATTTCCTGAATGCTCAGTGTGGGGGTCGTTAAACGCGGGTCATCGTAGGCAATAGGAGCTGTGTTGGGGAGAGGAGATGGAGTGACAGTGGGGGGCGGATCATTGCTCGCAATGGCAGGCTCGTCAGACATCATGTCGATGTCCTCATTATTACGGTTGGTTGGGAAAGGAGTAGGCATTCATTGAATTCCGTTAAAGTTGTTTGAATTGGCAGGTTCGAACAAAAGTGGTTGTTCAGTACCGGTGACCGACAGCAAATCCTCTTCCAGGGTGTGAAGAAGTTGTCCATGGGCGACGCCGGCGGCAAATGACTGAAGACCTCCTTCATGACGAACGAGCCTGAAGGGTTCAAACCGTTTCTGCTTGTTTCGGCTACGACGTCCCTGGTCAATATTGTCGCCTCCTCCTTGGTAGTACCCATCGCGATTATCGAAGTGTCGTACGTTGTGACAATAGTGTCCTCCACGACCGTAGCCTTTTCCACGACCTCTGCCATGACCCTCGTACCCAGATGGACCATCCTGTCGCATAGTGAAAATGTCCTCCTTCCTCCCAGCCCCCTTCTGACTATTCATGCCACCACGCTGAGCCATCCTCATCCTACGTTGTAAGTTCTCAGTTGCTTCCATCGTAAGCATGCTCTCAAATAGTGAGTGCTTCTCACTGTCCAGCACCTTCAAACCCTTCTCACCGCACATCCGAGAAAGCTTGTTGTGATCGACTGTGTTCTCATCGTCCACTTCGAAGAAATCAGGATCGAGGTGTGTGCCGATGTCAGTCCCAATAACCACAAACTTCCCCAGGACGTTCGGGTCCATGTTGAATGCTTCGGCCCATTCGCCATAGCCAAGGGGCTCCCCACGAGTTCCCTCTCTCAGGAGGAGGTGGCGATGGTAATCGACGAATCCCTTGACCTGTGATGCCGATACCAGCTTATTGTCGACACCATGGATATACGGCCTGATCTCGAACCAGGAAGAGTTGATGCGCGAGATGTAGGCATGGGTCAGCTTCCACTGACGCTTGGTGTTGACATTGGTGGACATTGTGTAAGTCGATTGCGTAGGTGAAGATTGAGGGGGTGTCTTGTTGCAAGAAGTGAAGCGGTGAAGACTCTGAGACGAAGGGCAGTGAAGACAGGCAGATGGATGAAGAGAAGC
>JABAJS010007962.1:0-10868 GCA_018221635.1 Tephrocybe sp. 10521TJB
TCAGGCGTCCCCCTGCGTATTTCCCAGAATGGAGGCTGGACAAAATTCTGTTGAGAAAGGCCGAGCAGGGTGTTAAGATTCATGTCATCGTCTACAAGGAGGTACGTCCGCAGCATCTGTTTCAGAGACATTATTAGACTGAAATATCTGCGTTAAGGTGACCCAAACTATGGCGATGAGTTCTAAGCATACCAAAGTGAGTGCTGACATGTTCGTAATGTGCTTAGACTCTGATGCCCGAGTGATTCTCGCAGAACACCCTCGATCAACTCCACCCTAACATCAGGTGCATGCGCCACCCAGATCACATCGGCGCCAAGGACAGCGTTGAATTCTGGTCTCATCACGAAAAGGTATGCTTTTAAATAACTCGTCGTGTTTCTTGAAGTTGATTGGGTCACAGGTCGTCGTCGTTGACAATCATTATGCTGCAATCGGTGGTCTTGACCTCTGTTTTGGCCGCTGGGACACGCATACGCACCCTCTTGCGGATGTGCATCCAACAGATTTCGCTCGAACACTCTTCCCCGGTCAAGATTATAACAATGCGCGTGTTATGGATTTCAAGGAGGTGTATAATTATGCCAGCAACACACTGTCCATATTGGAGACGGGTAGAATGCCCTGGCACGATGTATGCGTTTTAGTCCTGAATCTCATCTGTGGGTGCTTCTGCTGATTGACGCTGTAGGTCCATATGACGTTGATGGGCCCCGTTGTTCTTGATATCGTCCAACACTTTGTAGAGCGCTGGAACGAGATCAAGAAGCGCAAGGTTCGTCTTATCACATGCTCCGATCTGTCTTTTTCTTATCTTCAGACAGTACCGGAATGACGAGTAAGATCACACCTCATCCTCGTCAGTGCTCACAACAACAGCTTACCCTTACCTATCAGCACTTTCCCCTGGCTCAGTCTCCCTCACGACGTCGAGGAGGCTCCTAACGAGGCCGTCGCTCGTAAGGTCGCCTCTCCCATATCAAAAGTCGCTAATACGCTTGCCGTCTAGGTCACCCGCACCTAGAAAGATGGCACGCAATCGGGCACAAGTACCACCAACGTTGGCATGCGTCGGGCGATCAGAGGTCTAGATATGGCGAGGGCGACGACGGCTACCCGAGGCCGCATCCTGGGCTCTGCAATGTCCAGGTTGTGCGTAGCGTGTCGGATTGGTCCCACGGTGTTCTTACGGAACATAGCATCCAGAATGCTTGTAAGTCATGGGATATCTTGATTGCAGCAGGTGTTAATGGCCGTTCTAGATATTCAGCTGATCAATGAGTCGAAGCACTACATCTACATCGGTGAGTCTTTCATTGCGAATTGTTGTTATCGTTCGTTGACTGGTTATTTGGTCACTCAGAGAATCAGTTCTTGTAAGTCTGGCAAGAGTTACAGTGGACAAGTTACAAACACTGATTCATTCTTTCCAGCATCTCTGCTACGCAAGACGGTGACCAGGTCACCAACCGCATTGCAGGCGCGATCGTTGACCGAGTCATCCGTGCCTATGAAGAGGGAAACAAGTTCAAAGTGGGCCTACCCTATCTACCCATCCACTGTACGGTTATGCTAATCCTTGTCCTCCGTAGGTCGTCATCTGTATCCCCGAAGTCCCTGGATTCGCTGGCGATGTGAAGGCGGAAGGATCAATCAAGACGATCATGGCTGCGCAATACCGGACTATCAACAGGGGTGGAGCGAGTATTTACGAGCAGCTGAGGCGAAAGGGTATTGAACCGTTAGTCGACTCGTTCTTCTTTATGTGTCCTCGGGGCTTATGCACGTACGCACGTAGGTTGGATTACGTTCGATTCTATCACCTTAGGTCCTACGACAGGATCAACGCACCCATGGGTCAGTCATCAACCTACATCTTCGTCTTGGCTCCCACTCACTAACCACCTCCCTCTCCGCCAGACTCCTTCATCTCCAAGATGGAAGCCAACTCTGGTGTCAAGTTCCACCAAGCGCAGGTTGCGCTCGCGCGGGAGTGGATCGGGCAACCTACCGATAGCGTACAGAAGACGGTGACGCTCAGCCTCCCCCAGCCCACCACGGAGGGGATCGTCGTCTCTGACAAGACGCCCCCGAGGACGGAAACTGTGCCGATCCCGGAGTCGACGGAGGAGGCGAGGGCGATTGTTAGGCAGTTTGAGTCGGGCGCTGAGGGTCTGAGAGGGGACGAGGCGGTGTCGGATACGGTCGCGCAGCATATGTTGGGCGATCGTACGGGGTTATTTGATGAGCGGTGGTTGGGGACTGAGGAAGAGGAGTTGAATGCGTAGGTTATTTCTCTTGATTTTCCTGTGAGATTGGACTTATGGTTTGTTTTAGGTATGTTTCGGAGCTGTTGTATATTCATTCGAAGGTTATGATTGTGGATGATGAGAGGGTCATCGTAAGTACTTCGTTTTTCGCTTCGATGTCTTGATGACCCCGGGGTTTAGATGGGGTCGGCGAACATCAATGACCGTAGCCAGAAGGTGAGACCCACTTTCCGTCCTTGTTATCCACTATGTTGATCATGAGCGTAGGGCGATGGAGACTCTGAGATCTGCCTGGTGGTTGAGGACAATGACAAGATTGAGTCGTTCATGGATGGCCGACCTTACCAAGCTGCGCGCTTCGCCGCTACTCTTCGCCGCAAGCTCTACCGTGGTACGAACGGCTTTCTCTGTTCTAAGTAAAACCTTTATAATGCTCACCCGTTTCCTGCAGAGCACCTTGGCCTTATTGAGCCCCAGATGGCCACCGACGGCAATCCCCGCGTGACATCCTTCATGCGCCCCGCGCCACACGCGAATGAAGATGAGACGGGCGATCGAAATGATGCTCTCGTTGCGGATCCGCTCTCTGACGAAACGGTGGCTCTTTTCCAGAGGACTGCGATTGAGAACAGGAAGATATTCACGGAGTTGTTCCGTCCCGTACCCACTAACCTTGTGAGGAATTGGAAAGATTATGAGGTGCGTCGTGTTTGCTCCATTCCTTGAGGGTGTGATTTGTTAACGTATGATGTAGGATTATGTGCCCAAGGTCAAGACGGGACATGTCGTCCCAGGTATTGATCTCCAACGTCTAAAGGGTCGGCTCACTGGAGTTCGCGGGGCGCTTGTAGAATGTCCCTTGGTATGTTGCTTTTTTATTTTGATAATCATGATTTTAATCTTGTTCGCTCAGGACTTCCTCATTGACGAAAAGGACTTTGTTACTGGACCTGAGTGGCGGGGCCTGAACCCTACTTTGCCTATTTACATTTGAGAGTTGTTCGAGGGTCTGAATCTGTCACTTGAAGACGAATCTGACTGTACATGTACTTCATGATGTATTTTAATTGTAATTTTTGTGTACCTGAGAAGGGCCGTGCGCGTGAACGTTTGAACTGCGTCGGATATCGGCTATCTTATCTTTTATCTTTTCCCTTTCTTCATCGGTGACGTTACTTTTGGTTCTCTCTTGCTCAAACTTTCGAATGGATTTGATCTCTTCCTGGGGTTGACAAACGGCTGAAGAGTGCACACGCGGACGCTGTTTGTGCTCGCGGGATTCCTTCAAGGATCCACCTCACGTGTCTTGAACCTCTGTTCATAAACGATAGCTTGATAAACGCATTTTCACAACTTGTATCGATCCCTCACTTCGACAGGTCGTACTTCAATGGGCCGCAAAGCGAAGAAGACTAAAAAATCAAAGAAGAGTCAGCAACCAGAGACGAGCGCGGGCTCTGCGTCTGAAGGCGGCAGTACAATGACAGAACTTGGTTTGATTCATTTTCCTCTGTAAGGCTTTTCACCTTTCTTAACATATTAAATTAGGAGCAGGCGACCCAGTCCCCGTCAAATTTCCCATCGGAAACGTAGACAAAAGTGAATATCCATCGGCATTCTTAGTTGAATGCTCTGACGATGAATATATAGCGTTACCTGCGAATTTTGTGCTGCCGACACTGAAAGGAGAAACAGTGGATGCGTTAGAGAATTTAAGTCTCCACGACCCTCCGGGTCGTTCTTTCCTCTATACCACGGTTCCTCCACAACCCATGTCAGTCACAAGTGCTGCCGACAGCCCAGACAACTGGACCGAATGCCTCTTAAAGAGGAACGCGGAGAAGCTCGCTATTTTTACGACGCCCGGATTCCCTGCTCCAGTGACTAAGCCACCCCAGAAGCGTCACCGCATCGGCCCCTCCGCTCACGGATCCGGCATGTTTGCAACTCAAACGCTGCAACTTGGCGACCTCATTTTTGCGGAAAGACCACTGCTGGTCGTTCCCATAACCTTTAGTCGAACCTCGCAGCTGCTAGACGCGACGCCTGCCGCTCAGATCACACAGGCACACTTGGCTGAGGTAGAGAGCCACCTTCAGATCTGTGCCGATAGGATGCTCCCAGAGAATCGAGAGTCTTTCATGGCGCTACATGATTGCCATACCGAGGACGGATCGGGCCCTATCTTTGGACGAGTAAGGACGAATGGAATTGGCATCACGATCGATCCGGCCTCGTCAGATGTGCGCTCAGCAGTATGTGTTAACATTTCGCGCGTCAACCACAGGTTTGTACCCGGAAATATTTGTTGTTGTGATATACCTGACGAAGTACAAATCAGCTGCACCCCAAACGCTAATTGGGTCTTTGACCGGGCATCCTTCTCCGTGGAACTTGCAGCAGTGCGCACTATCGAGGCCGACGAAGAGATATTTATCAGCTACTGCAGCCAGAGTGCTCCTAAAGCCCAACGACAGGAGTCTCTGCGTCCCTATGGCTTCCAATGCGCCTGCAGTATATGCACCGACCCCGACTCCGACAATCTTCTCGAAGGTATCACAAAGAGCGTTTTTCTCTTGAAAAATATCGACACGATCGACAAGTCGGATCTCGAGACGATAGATGCCCGCAGAAGGCATTGTTTAGAGTGGATCGAGAAGATCGAGCAGGCGAAGTTGCAGAGTAGTGTAATTTATCATACTCACCTGTCGTGTATGGCGAAGTTGTCAATGCTGGTGGGGAGAGATGATGAGGGTATAGCGTACGAGGCGATGGCTGGAGCTTGGAGCATGGCTTGCCGCGAGAAGCGCTTCTTGTCCTTGGAATGGCTCCAACGGCTCCAACGCATGATGGAATTGAAATAACTTATGTATTTTGTACCACAGCCAATACAGACGTTTTAATTGCAGTTTGCCTCAACATGAGTGTGGTGGATGGTGGATGGTCGCGAGAGAAAAAAAAGAACGTGACATTTCTGTTTCCGACAAGCAGTCACACTGACGTGTTGAGGCTTACGTGTTGAGGCTTAAACGTTACCTTCCACGTTCTTTTATTTTGTATCCCTCGTCTCCAAACTCGCAGAACGGTATGGTGCGACGAATTCCCACTTTAGACAATACTCGGAGGTCTGCATCGAAAATCGATGTTGCCTGCGTGCATCAGAGTTGAAGAGAGACGGACAATCCGAGTCTCCCTGGGTACGCCACACCGCGACGTAGACACTGACAGCGCGGTTATTACTTACCTTGACGTACGGACATTACTTACCTATGCACCCTTTAGCTATTCTCTCATTTCTTACTTACTTACTGACACGGATCTACGTACGAACATTCACTTAAATACTTACGTTGCTCTCTGTACTCAGTAGTTCAATCATATCCTTCGTATTTCAATTGTCTGCCCAACTATCAGGACAACAATGTCGCACACAATGGGCCACTGCGGCAGAACTTATTTCAATTTGTTTCGCCTAAAAAAAGAACAAGCTATCCGTCAGAACTTGTCACTCCATCGACAAAGATTTCCCATCCCTATTTTTCTTTCGGACAACCCTTGTGTGTATTTCACCTCTTCACTGGCTTCGTTCATTCATGTCCAGGCATCGCTCAAAGTGTACAGATTTGTGCACATGTGTAACCTTCATGCCACAACTTGCTGCCGGCGCCGAATACAAAATGAAATGCAGATACAAGAAAAAGGACCAAGGTTGAACTTGATGTGAGATAGGGCGAAGTGTCCAGGTAATAGGTGAAATGTTACAGGTAGGAAAGAGGAGAGAAATGTGAGAGATAGTTCGAGAGGATGAGAGAATACAGGTATGTAAGATAAAAAAGCTAGTCCAATCTGGTCCCGTCCGAAGTTGCCGTTGCGATTTGCCGGTTCCCGATATTCTAAACTTCCCGTCTTCGCCTCTGCCGTAAGATGTTGTTACTGCTGTCGGTGGGGGAGGTGGTTCAATCAGTTCTCGGAGTCACACGCTACAGGTTTCGCGCGTTCAAGAGCTGGTCCACGTCCTCACAACTCTTCTCACACGCTTAAGTTTTCGCGTGGTCAAAGATTGTGTGTCGATTCTGGATTTAAGAGCTGCGTCTACGTTTGGAGGGTGACCCAGAGGTGGAGTCAGGACCCGGGTCAGAGCTCGGGCCTGCGTCGGCTGTATTGTCGGCGACGTTTTCGTTGGCTTCGTCCCAAGAACGTTTGGACGACAAGGAGGGTGTAGCAGAATCAAGAGGAAGGTCGGATGCAGGCGTGACTTCGGAAGAAAGTCCAGGAGAGGAAGGAGAAGAGGGGGAGGCAGAGCTTGAATAGGACGAGGTAGAGGAGGCAGCAGCAACTGCAGGAATTGTGGATACCGCAGAGATAGCCGTGGTATTAAACGCGACTACTGGTCCACCAGCGGGCATTGCAGCTGTCGCAGTATCAACGATTAAAGGAGTGGCTAGGGCAGGGGTAGGCGCTGTAGTGGGCGGTGCCGCCAGGATCAGTGGGGCGAGAGCGTTGGCAGAGGATGGCGCCGGAGGGGAGGGGGTAGCTGTGGCAGCGGCAGTGGCAGTGGGCGGCGCCACCAGAAGGAGAGGGAAGGGAAGGTTGGCAGGAGCCGGCGGAGCCTGTGGGGCATTTGCAGCTAGCCATGGGTGATTCGAGTCTGTGGGGATATAGAAAGCGTAAGTACGCTTGAGAGGGACATGGGGCCGATAGGTCTGCGTGCTTGTGCTGACCATTGCTGTGTTGGAGGCATTAAGACCAGGCACGGGCGTCGCTGGAGATGTAGAAGTACCTGAAGCCATAGTCGCCGACGTTGTCGAACTGGGAACGGCCATTGAAGCTGTCGAAGCAGAAGGACCAGCCGCTGGAACCGAGACGGTTGAAACCAGATCCACTTGCATATTCTCCGCCGAAGTAGAAGGTTGGTTGGAGGAGCCCGCGGAGGCGGAGGCAAGAGTTGCGCTACGCGTGTGCATGGCAGGACCGTCGACTTGGCCCGCCTTCTTGGAACGCTTCCTGGTAGGCGATCCTGGAACGACAGTCATGTACTTCTGGCTCGACTCGGACTTTGGGCTGGAGGAAGTGACTTTGCCCTTTCCCCTTCCCTTGGTCTTCTTAGACTTTCCGTCGCTGCCGGAAAGGGTGAAGTCGCTTGTGGAAGCAGAGGAGTCCACCGAAGGCTCTGAATCAGGGATAGATGAGTCTGCAGAAGAGATTCCGAAGACACTAAGATCATACCTCATTAAACCATTTTCACAAAGACTGGGGAGCCGATTGGCGCTTACCTGTTACAGAGGTTCCGAGAGACTTGGGCCAGGAGAGCATTACACTCTTCGTCAGTGAAGCCGCCTGCTTCAGCGATGGCTTGAAGCTGCATTTTTACAGCTTGCGCGGCTTTCTCGGCGATGTTGGCCAGAAGGTCCGATTTGTTATTGGTGTTGGAAGACATTGATGCTGGGCTAGTACTAGGGATGCGAGAGATTCGCTTGTAGTGGCTGAGTAGAAATGGTGTCAATTGGCCGCAGACGTCGTGACATTATATCGCTCTGCATACCGAAACGTTAGATGGCCATGATGCGCTGCCGCTTTGAGGCCATGACATCGGTACGGCTTTGGCCCACGTTTGATTTACTTGGCCCGAACATTTCATAGCTTCGACCTTCATTTAAATTATACCTGTGGCTCATGTCAAATGGCAAGGTCATTTTCTCGTCAATCGAGCGGCGAGGAAATCAACTTCCAGTTTAGCACCCTAAATATTACATAAGACTACAGGCCAACGAACAAACTTGAAAAGGCCATAACACATAAAGAATAACGTAGATTAAATCGGGCAGTCTATTGTGTCGAAAAAAATATGGCGTCCAGCTCCGGTCCGCAATATATCCCGGATTTGTCCTAACTTGCACACACAAGAGGAAAAAATACAAGCGTCACTCTCGTACTGGCTTTAAATGAGGACGGTAGCGTTAGTCGGGATGGATGATTTGGAGGTATAAACGCACAAGTATAGGCCTCGAAGGCAATCAACAAAGACGTAAAGGCATGCTATATCTGAAATAAAAGATTATCTAGAAGATGGTTAGAAACAGTCTGCGAATCTCGAGGAGACGCACCAAATCGCCGTAAGATACCATATGGCCGCTTTCACCAGGTCAGTCAATAACTATCCATCCAAGTACCATGAGCCAAAACATAATAATAAATGAGAGGAAAGCAGGCCTACCAAGATTAACGCACGCCCAAAGTAGACCCAAACCTGGCGAAACTCAAGAGTGGGTTTGACTTATCTCAAGGCGAAGCTGAGGGATCCGTATTTATTTCGGTATGGGTGCCAATTTCACAAAACTGAGAAGGGAGCCGCAGTTCAAAAGGATGGGGCGACTTGAAATGATGGCAAAGGCCTTATTCAAGAGTGCGGGGTTGGAGAGAACGAACATCGACCAGTCCTTCACCTGTTGGCGATATCACCCATAAATAAAAGGACTGACATGGCGTGAAGAGCAACACGGACCGTTCACGATCGTCACAGCGGTCTTGTTCTTCCACACTTCCCTCTGCATCAGACCGGGGGCCTTAGAGTACTCCTCGGTTTATCTAAAATCCCGTTCCAAGTTCTAAGGAGCACGGAGCCTCCCTTGGTGCGTCACTAGGCCTCATACAGGTCACCCTAGGCTCAATAGCGGGAAACAAGGTCGCCGTCTACATCTAGACCGTTGTTTGAGTCGAGTCGGGGATGCTCATTGACGAATTTTTGCTTTATCCTGTGTTCTTGGTTGTGTTGAGATGACCAGCCTACTGAGAGCGAGCTTACACGAGAAATGCAGTCCAATTCCGAGTCAAAGAGAAGGGATGACCCTGCAAAAAGCGAGAAGCAACAGATTTCGAGTCTTCGAGGAGGCGAATATTTGTGTTCCAAGACGGCATATGCTGTATATAGCATACCCGAAGGCTATAAGTCTGTATCGTGGCCGCAAACCAGAGAATCAGATCTTTATGGACTGTGAGTGTAAGTAATAGATGCGCACCAAGCCCCCCTGTATTCTCCCATGTTAATCTTCCTAAGACAAAATATCCTCCTACTTCCATCCCCATCGTCGAACAGTCTGAAAACCTCTTGATGTGGTCGAATGTCGTCCGAGCTCAAATTGTGTTCAGAGTTCTCCTGATATTCCCAAACGATATAGTGGGATCTTGAGAGGTTGCAATGTTACGATACACACGTGAAGATGAAAGATGAAAGATGAAAGATACATATTGAAGATGGACTCTCAAGGTCATGTGCTTGTGCTTGTCAATGTTAAGCTCGTTCTCCGACCCTTGTTCTTTTAATTTATTCCTTTACCGTGTTGGCGGCTTTACTAATGAATTGTGTCTCTCGAGGTCAACCAAGGGTCAATTTATACTTGTACAACTGTCGCCGCCCTTCCAAAGACGCCTGCGTGTTGTTCACGCGAGCTCTCAACTTCTAACTCCTTTAAATGTCGCTTGGAAAATGACAAAAGGACCTTCAATCGAGCACTGACCGATTTGAGAGTGCGACGTACATCGGGTGTCATATTGATTCGACGGCCTCCGTTCCTTCTCCACAGCCCTCTCTCTAACTTTGACTAGTATAGGCCAATCCTTCGCAAGTCACAAAGATTACGACTCCCTCTTTTACTGCGAGTGGGCTTCTGGCTCGATTCTACAAACTCAAATAGTGAAGCAGGCAGGCGGATATGGAGTCAAAAGAAAGGTGTATGACTGCGAGGTACAATCTTGTCCCTCTATTGGTTTATATTGAATGCAAAGCTTAACACCGCGCAGGCTCCCCTATTCCCTCGTTGAAGCCTGAGGTAACATCTAGTTAGTGATGATGCTTGTCTACGAGCCAAGAAGAATCGGAGAGCCTCGCTGCAAGGCGATGCTGGGCATAAAGTTAGCAGGTTCGTCACTTGACTAGTGGGAGAGCATGACTGAAATATATCAGCAACAGGCATATACCATGCACTCGAGGCCTAAACGCCCTGACCTTTGCCTAACTTTCTGCTGTCTCCTCCTACGACATGATGCAACGCCCCTAATGAGGTTGTTGCCCGTAAGTTTACATCCGCATTCAACTTCTCGCAATAATCAGAAACATAGATAAAACATATAGGCGCGCTATCTCACGGCTATTTCACATATATAAAGAATTCACAAAAGGGAATCGCGCCCGCACAGCCCGCCCAGCGCCCAGACTTGTTTTGCCGAGTTGAGCGTTTGATTGTTCCTGGTCTCTGAACTACTATCACGTCAGTGTAATCAACTCCTCGTCCTCGTCCTTCCCCTCCCCCTCCATCATCTCAGGCGTGGTTCTGCATCTGTAGACCACAAATGTCTGCTTCATTCAACAATATCGACTTCAACTCTGATTTATTCGACAAATTTGAGGAAAAAGTCTCCAAGGGCCTCCTCCATGCTCGTGACGAAGTTATAGGTTCGTTATTTGACTATAATCGATTACAGAATATTACTTGAACTTCAACAGGCAGATTAAATCCTAATCGTGCGCTCGAGATCTCTTATATAGCCTGGAATTCGAGATTCAACTCCTCTAGGTCGTCACGATGAGCCTGAAGAAATCCG
>JABAJS010007963.1:0-10865 GCA_018221635.1 Tephrocybe sp. 10521TJB
CATCTTCGTGACACATTCCCTGTTACACACTCGTTTATCTTATCACTTCGCTTACCAGGTTACCCCGAGATTCCCCCCGAGTATATATATATAGCTTTACATATGATTGTAATAGCTAGCTTTCGCAATACTAGGACTTACACCAGTTCCTACCGCGAGACTCCAACCTTCCGTGTGACGCGACTACTGCCTATCCCGGCTGTCTCACGTTACAGATTGATTGGTATACATCATCGACACAAGGTTTGTGCCTGTAGCCAATTGATGAGCGACAGGAAACGAAAGAGACGCTTCCTTACCAGGATCGTTCTGAGATAAGGCGGAGGTGGGAACTGGAATCGTGGAGCTGCGTTGATCGACATTCATCATCGACGCAGAATCGATGGCTGCATCAAATGTGAGCGCTCAGCGAGTAAAGGTAGAGATTGAGGCATGCGTACTGGTTACACCTTGAGCGCTGGCGGCAGCTCCAGGGACAGCAGAAGGTATGCTGACATTATCAGCTATGGTCGGCAAAACGACACATGTAGCTCATCGGTGAGTATCCGCGAATGGACAGTGTGCATACTTACAGAGATCGTTAGCCGCGAGCTGAGCAGTAGATGCACTGGGCGCTGAATATAGGACATTAGTGCCATTGACAACAGGAAACAGCCTTGAAGTACGGTTACGTATCATATTCTCCACTGATTGAGCAGCAGGAGTGCTAAGAGCGGAGCTGCTCTTTCTGGACTTGAAACCTCCAAGTCGATCGAGGATGCGGTTAAGACGAGATCGCTTTCCATCGGGGGCAGCAGCAGGTTGCGCGGAGGGAGCATTACCCGCAGGAGCCACGTTTCTGGGATTTGCAGGGCGAGAGGTTGATTTAGACGGTAAGCCAGTGAGCACAATACTCACCTTGGGCGGGGATCTCTACCCATTGTGCCGGCGGCCTCTTACATCTCCTGCGTGGGCCGTCCGTCCCCCACCCAAGAATATTGTGTTAAGAGGAAACGAACCACATTTCTTGATTGGCATCACCTTGACGGTAGATAATGTTATCGAGTTCCTTGAGGGATGAGATGGGCTTGGGCTTTAGGTTGATGCTGCTTTTCTCTGGAATGGCGACTCGAAGATCTGAGGAACAATGAATGCCCTATGCCACATATATATACCCTGCACTGTATCATTATGTATCCTAGAATCTATATACGGGATCGAGCCAGGAGTATACGATGGTGTGCCGCGTGTCACTTGACAATCTTTCGTTCTACATCCCTGCACGTCTCCACTCTCATTCGCTACCACTGCACATTTGACCGACCAGCCCCTCCGTCCGTCTGTCCCGTCATCGCATCATCGCCGAAGCCTGCGCAGCCTTCTCGACCGCCTCGTCTTGCCCTTCGTCCTCGCTTCAGTCTTCGTACGTATATTCGTATACGAGCCAGAGAAAATATCAGCGGTGAAAGGGGAGAATCGGTGGGGTGTGTTTTTCCTGCGTTCGGGCAGGGTACAGAGCAGACTACATGTTGAACAAAGTCCGTCATATCAATGAGTGGGGTAAAATAGATATGCTCCTCACTCTACCTTTTATAGTCCATAATATGTGAGCATCTTCCGCCGCCAGGCTAGTTGAAACTTGGTGTGAACATTGACCGTCAGAGTCCAGTCGTACCCATCCTCAAAATCGAACCTTGCAACCCGCGCTACAAGGCAGGGACCACACCGCTACGATGCTCGGTTATACAAATCGAAAGGTCCGCGGAGGGAGAAGTGAGAAGACAAGAGTTCAGGAGAGAGGTTCAAGAGGTGGGTGGGAGGAAAAAGGATACGCATGTAGTTTTCCACCTCAGTACCTCATGGTATGCCCATCCGCTCACCCTGGTCCCACCCGCACTGAACTGATTTCTTGATGCTGTAGCCACTGTCGGGAGCGAAACCATCTGTAGTCCCTCGTCTTTAGGAGTTATCGGGCGTCGTGGCAAGTGAGACTGTGGTAGGGAGGGTGGTACGTGGGAGAGTGGGAGGAAGGATGCCGCTGCTGGTAAACGTGGCGGTATCGACTTAGGACAATCTGGTGTCGGCAGCTATCCCCCACGTCATCAGCGACGGTCCAGTTCAGTGAAGGAGCTTCCAGAAAGAGAGGCTGGGATGGGGAAGCGAGGGTAAGTATGGACCATACTGAGGATTTACTGTCTTTCCGCGAGGTGCTGTGCAGGTAGCACATCCCGAGGTCCTCTTCATTGGAGTGGGCGCCTTCAACTTTCACCTGTCTTTCTGCACTGAACCGAAGCAATGGATGGTATGCTAGGCTAGCACAGCACTTATTCAGCGATTGCGGTTCTCGAGTCAACGTAGTTAACCACCATCATGCATCATTTCTCCTCCTTCACCCTCATAACGTTAGGAAACCTAACTGCAATCCAGCCCGTCGTCGACAATAGTACCACCGCAAGGCCTCCGAGGGAAAATTAAGAATAAAGGAAAGTAAACAAGCTCGAGAGTGGTTATAGAAGGGTTTCGTCAGCCGTTTGAGGTTGAGGCGGGTGAGTGGTCTGAACGTCATATATGACGATCGTGGTGTTCTAGGATCCACATACCACGATCACGACAAGGAAATTGATCTTGGAGCCGTAGTGGTGCGATAACGAGTGTCCGGGTATGCAGCATGATGACGAGTAGACAGGCGGGAGGGTAGTGCAGTAAGGTACAACACCGCAGCAGATGAAGAGGGCGTGCTTCTTCGTCATGAAGCTCTAATCATCGGCAGCGGCGTTTTGATAGTCCAGCTCAGCGTAGGCGGTTCTCCACTCAACGCATTGTAACCGCCTCAGCACTCCTCGTGCGTAATTCTTCCCCCTTATCCGCGATAATCAAACCCTTCATAGTGGAGAACCTGAACGGAATCCTCCGGCTCATAGTCCAGAGTCATATCAACGCAAGGTCGCCGAGTGAACGTTGAGGATGAAGCACGGGGGAAGCGAGCTTGAGCGTGGCTGTAGAAGGGTTGAGGTCGTTTGAGGTTGAGGATGTAGGTAACAGGGACGAACATCATATATTATGGTTCGTCCGGGACCCACATACCACACCACGATCGGGACAAGGAAATGGATAATGGAGGCATGAAACACATCCACAGCCTGTCAGCGGCTGCCCCTGCTACGCAATCACATAATCCAGGAATACGAAATTGGGCGCTCTTCCACCCACGAATTGCGCACATCCATTAGCATGTGGTAATATCCCATCAAATGATCAGAATGGCATCGTTCAGAATATACTACGCCATACGACTGAACAATCTTAGTCATAGGCAGCACATCTCCCCTATAACGAATAAGCAATCCATCTCTAATACGGTCGATATCAATGTTCAAGTTGTGGTTGATGAGGTTCGCGGGACCGAGAGGGCCGCTTATCCGATCGACACCAAACGGGAGAGACGTTCGTTGGGCGGAAGGGGTCTTCGAAGACCTGTAGCTCTAATTGGAGATCAGGGAAGGAAGGAATCGGGAGGGAGGATAGCGTACCATGTCGAATTCGGGAAGGATAAAATCAACGACACCACCATCGCTCCCGTCTGCGCCCTGGTCGAGGAACACAACCACTCGTTTGCCAGAGTCGATGAGTTCGCCAAGGGTAGGCCAGGCATCGCGGGAGAAAGCACAGGACATAATCCAGGGATGTCTAACTAAGTTTATGGATCATGAATTATAGCTCAAAGTGCGAGTAATAGACAAACCAGCGCCATCGAATGCATGTTACCAGACATCTGCAATGGTCATGGAGACCGATTCGGGGTTGGTGAATATGAAGGTAAGAACTTCGGATGGGTTGGCGTCGAGGAAGGTTTTGGCGGTTGTGAGGTAGTCCTGGACTGAGCTGGGTGGTGATTTTGAGTACGTGAGGTAGAAAAACATGCTAAAGGGCTTGCACAGGCTGATTGGATGGACAAGCTGTTACACTGTTACAGTAGGTAGAATGATAAGAAAAACTGGCAGCTAGCTCGTTCCGGTAGCAGTAAAGGCGCAGTGGTTCTAGCTTAAAGTTAGTGACAGCGAATACGATGGCCATTGAAGTTTCCTGGGGCTACGAGGCCATGAGAGGGTTCAGATACGTATAACATAGAAATATGCACCAGTAGCCTCAGCAGCATCTGCCTAGTTGTTCCTAGCCCCTTTGTTCATATACCGGCGACGTTGAAAGGAAGACCGTTGTTGGGAGGGTGCCAGTAAGTGACCAGTTTCGATATTATTGTAGCTCGGCGTACGAAAGCGGAGCATGACAATCGAGCGTGTCGGGCGTGACGTAGTTGGGTCAATCTGTCGGCGACAGATCATAGAGAAGGAAAGAGACGGAATCCTCCTAAAAGTGGCGGTTGGAGTTGTTAGGGTGGTTCGTGAATTGAAGGATGAGCAGACGAACCTCGAAGCTAGACGTAGACGGAGAGGTAGGAATGCCTGGAGAAGGCGTCCATGTATTTGTTCATCCGCGCGAACACCCAAAGGTGAGTTTCAACCAGTACCCGTTTGTCCATGAACGCGAGGTATGCAAACGGGACTTCAGGAGGATCATGGATCTATCTAGGCAGGCGTGAGAGAGACACCATTGATTATACCTATAAATGTTTCATATCGCTCCTGCTAAAGGAAATAAAGTCGACTCTAGCCCATCAAGGTGACTTCTCGAGGGCTTACCTGTTCAAGTTCAGGACAAAACCAAACAGATGCCCACCGGATTTGAAACGCGATGAACACACGTGACAGATTTGTTCTTCATACCGTGTCTCGACGTTGTTCGGCGCCAAACCCGTTGAAGGCCAGGAAACACTGTATACTCGGTGTATTATTCAATCTAAGGCACTATAGAGCTATGTAAGTGAATTTGTTGTCAAATCTCCATGCCACAGCTTGTGCGCACACATGAATCTACTGAGAATTGTCCAGCGGGATCTAGACCAAAAACGAACCATACGGTAGGGTTTTTACTATCGGTACAATATCTCGCTGACTGTCACTTATATTTCTTACATCGTAGACTTCTCGATACCAGGATTATCGTAAGTGCTCCGTTGGACGCAACTACAACAAACGGGATCATTTTGTAGGTAGCTTATGGCAGACATGCCGAAAATAAACCTGATCTTCTATTTAGGATCATCGACAATGTCAGTCGTTGTGCGCCCCTTGGGGGTGGCCGGGCACCTTCGTTTTTACTGCTGGATTTTGTGAATATCGAGCAAGCATTCCACGCTGCGGATGAGCTTAACGGACTGCTGTGAGTTGATGAGTTAGTTTCCAAAAACGTATTTCCGCTAACGTTAGAGACTACAATTATATATGCTTTGAGATTACATTGTTTCCATCGTCAATGTAAATTATTGACATTAGTGCCCGTCACTGCTCACCGCTCAGCTCCACTACTTCTCCCCGTCTCCGATATAGGTGGGGCTTACAGAACATTTCCGAACAAGGCCCTTCAAGGAATTCCCCTCTATAATAATCATCTTTTTTACCCTGTCCGGGTGCTGAATCAAAATCAATCTCATCCAGCCACCCAAAAAGCTCTCCTGATTCATCGTTCCCGATCTTAAAAAAAAGTTTCCTTGCCCCATAACGCAGTTTTGCACGTGGTACAACCAGTGCTGTCCTTCCCGACGGCTCCAGGTCCTCAGTGGCACCAGCATCAAACTCGTCTAGAGGGTAATCAGCCACACAGAGGGTCTTCTCTTCTACACCCTCGCAGTACTCAAAAAACATGTTGTATGGAGGGGAGCTTACGTGTTCCGCGATGAAGCGGTTTTTGATGGCACTTATGCCTTCGTAATGCGAGAGCATTGAACATTTTAAGATATACCGGACGAATGAGATGAAGTAAGGAGACTGAGGATATTCGCGTGCTGGGTTCATTCTCATATTAGTTGACTGTGTCGCCAATCGATGCAGGATAAATACCTGGGCGAAATTCACCACACACGTCGCGATGATCCGGCCAATGGGCGACTTGGCATGTTTGGGAGCAGTAGAAAGCAGATTTACATCCCTTACACCGGCGGATCTTTCCGCATTCTCCTATTCCCGAGTTGCCCTGTGCCATTGAAAAGGATCTCAGGCAAGATACTCGACTCATGCCAAAGAGATCACAAACCTTGCAGTATGTGCATTTCCGTGAATAAATGCCGGACCGTTCGAATCCCTCCAGAATAAACACTGCCTTTTTTATTGCTTCTTCGCAATCACGCCATAGCACCCTAATTTCCTCGTCTGCAATTGTCTGGTATACACCAGAAGTCAACGCCGAGTCTCGTGTTAACAGACGGAGGACAGGTGGATATAATGTATGTACTTTGAACCAGCAGAGGAGAAATTTCATATAACGAGCGATGTCAGGATGGTCTTGGCAGTAGACAGTCAATTTCAGAAGGAGCCCTGGCAAGTCATTGCGCAGTTCACAGATGATAGAAGAGTGGTCTTTAGCGATGAGCGTGTGATGAATCAGAATTATCAATAGATTGACGATGTGGCTGATTGTGTCGTATGGAACGTTTTTCCGAATCTTGGGTGCCAACTGAGGGATGAAATAAGCGAGGGCCTCACAAATAGGGGGGATGACGGTCCCAATAGGAAAATCTCGGTAGAAAAATGGATCTCGTTTCGAAATATTCAAATGGACGTCCAGGAGCAAAGAGAACATGATTGACCATGGCCCACCACTGATACCTGATCGAATGGGCCCAACTAGGGCACGCGCCGCGCGGGTTCTATTAAAGCCAAGTTCTTGTTTCACTTCAGAGAAATCGGTAGAACGCATTGCTAGGAGTCTGTTTAAGACCTCGGCTGTCAAGCGGATACGCATAGAGAGATCTTGTTCGTGCGGGTGGTGAAACTTTGGCAGTGTGACATAGAAGCACATCGCAAGGCCAAGTAACCCCTCCGTGTGACAGACGTCAGCTGTACTTTCGGTGCGCATGAGAAGATGGATAATCTCCTCAATTGCGCAACCCAGGGCGTAAGTATCGTCACTGGGGGAGCCATCAGATTTCAGCAATACAAGATTTCGATAGAGAAAATTCATCCAGTTCCACAGGTTCCCCCATGCAGCATGCATAGCGAGAAGGAGTGTGTGCTTTTTGTCATCATAGAATGTAGTAAAGATGAGAGCATTTATGGACCTGACTTGAGCTTCAACGCCCTCTGGGGTAATAGATGTCGGCAAAGGACACATGAATTGATCGGTCCAGAGCCGCAGAACCTCGGGATGAAGCATATAGCCTTCGAGTGGGTTCGCCGTTACGGTCACCATCTTGAAAACAAGATCTCTCAGGAGGTTGGGTCCAGTTCGGGCCTTGTTGAGAAGGACCTAAGTTAAGAAAATGAAGTGGTACGTTGGATGTGTTCTATGTTATCTGATAATGCTTACCTGAAGTTCAAAAGGCAATCTTGTGGTACCCATAGATTTGGAGATTTTGGTTGAAGGGAAGAAAGGAAGGAAGGAAGGAAGGAAAGGGAGAATTGTCGGAGAAGTTCACACGTTCGACCTGGTTGTTCGCACGCGGACCGCGCCGGTAAAACTTCCTTCTTTCCTTCCTTCCCTCGCGTGACTTTCAACATAGCACCCAAGGATAGGACTTCTTAAAACATAAAACTTTGAGAGCATCCGTTAACAAGATGTAAAGATATCCGTGTTTGTATGAAGGACCAGTGAAACTTAGCGGACTTCTTATCTCGGACTCGAGCTCTTCTTTGTTCTGAGTTCATCGACGACATTGATATCCCTAATATCTCAACATTGAGGTTCTGTTGCGGTGTGTTTTCAGTGAGATGCTAGTATAGATTGACTATTAAACTCTTTTTCGTGGCCTATATTCAGAATTCCACTGGAAATCTTGGCCGAACAATGCCTCTGATATCGATCAAGGATAGTGTGATCCATCAGTTGACAAATTCGAAACTACCAATCTCCTCGACCATTTCCTTCGTATGTCGTTGTTGGAAAGCCGTATTTATCAGCGGTGACAACCTCTGCGTCAATTTTCGGCGGTTCTGAAACTATACCTCTCTCGATCTCGCACCGCCTCGCTCTCACTCTCCTCGGCGAATCCGACGCCCCCTCTCTCAGTGCCCTCCTCCGTCATTCACACCGTTGGCAAGATCTCAACTTTACCTTCATACCCACACTCAACACCATCATGTGTCATGTTCCCCTGCAGGAATGGCTGTCTCTCAGCATAGTGCACCCTTCTGATGCCCCACTTTGGTTTTACGAGGACATGACCGCGCTCCTCAGTGCACCTTACACGAGGTCTCCGCATGCGACCTGACACTTCGACACGCCTTTCTTCCCAAGATCAGATTATTACCCTCGAAGCAACGAACGTCGACCTCCAATTCTCGCTTCTCCTCGTGAGGACGTATGAGAACCTCACATACTTCTCACTCCGGGGCTGGAAGACACCAGCTGGGTTCAATACACTCATCGAACTTCCCAGGCCACTTTCTCTGTACGTAATTCAAGATCGGAAGTCATTCGGAAGCCCTCTCTACTATCTATTCGAACTACTTGACGTACCACAGGTCACATCTCTGCGTATTCAAGGATCTAACGATTCTTCCCGATCCAAAGTCCTTCAGTAGGACACGACACCGACTCATTTGTGGGTCTGACAACGAGGCATGCGCCTGCAACGCCCTGTTTCCGCTGGTGTCTTCGTATCTCAGCAATGTTGCCATGTCTGAACAAGACCTAGTCATGCTCTCGCTTCCTCTGCCGGAGACATTGGGCCTCACGGAGGGCGCAGGGCCGGTCGCTTGGTGATCTCAAATTCGATCCTAAGGGTAATGGCATGGCCGTATTCAGTAGCTCCTTACTTGAAGAGCCTGAGGCTGGCGGGACGGCGACAGTTACTACCCATTCATATGTCATCTTTAGACGAACGCGGTGACCTTGAACACTCGTGGCGTATGTCTTTCGTCCTACTTGGTGGTGAATAGAAATAGTCGCAAACGTCATTAGATCAAAGGAGAAATGCTACTAGTTTGCATACAACGTCATATTTTCTTTCCACAATTTGCAATCCGTCCCGTATTTCAACTCCTGGCAACCCAGGTGCTGAACCACAAAAATGGCGTAGTCGAATGTATCCCAATCTCTTCTCCATTTCCAATCGAAGTTGGACCATAGTAAGATACGCATGCCATTCAGATATAGCGATATCGACGCTGTTTAAGCGCGGAAGAAGAGTCCCAGTGGCAATATCATTGGTCAAGTCACCTGAAAGCACGACGCGGTAACTGCGGAACGATGTGCAGTATGGGATGGTCCATAGGAGTTCATTCAGGCCGTATGTATTTTCAAGACCATCACCATAATATGCCAAAGAAAAGTCCAGAATTTGGCATTTTGAACGATTCATATGGTCAGAAATTGGACCCAAGTCGAACGTACGACTGGTCGAGATGTTGAATTTGATTAGGGCCGGGGTCATGAGGATGGTAAATATACGACAACCATACACCCTCACGACAAAGGTATGGAGATGTGGCAAACAGATATGTGGCGGTAACCTTGATTCGGATCCTTCGTCGTCGAAAGAGACATCGAGTACTTCGATATGCCAAAAATGCGACACAATGTCATGGAATGTCTTCATTGTCAGATATATGGAATCCATCGAAAGTTTACAGAGCCGGTTCCACAAAGAGCCCGACTGTATCAAACCTTGAGGCACACATCCCGAGAGATGAAAGGACATGGGCGAATGTATGATGAATGGTGCTATGCTGGGCCTCTGGTAGGGAACATCACTATCACGCTCGAATGGAATGTCGAGAGCAAGATCAATGAGGGATGCACATTGTTCCAAGACTTCAACCACTAAAGAAAGGTGACTGGAGTCAAGAATCTTAACACGGAATGACGTGAGCTGCTGCCATGGGAGGTCGTAGGACAAGGTTATAGGCAAAACCTGTTCGCAAACGACGAGGTTCAACGATTGGAGACGAGAAAAATGGTTAGAGGAGGGCAGGAGATGGCCAATTTCGGCCCATGTGTCTTCTGCCTCTGCGTAAATTAATAGATGGGGGTTGTCCTGGCACAGTGTCAAGGAGGTGAGCTGGTACCAAGGAATGTCGAGCATCAGAAGATGTGAAGTGTCTGATGTAAGCTGTAATTCCGCTAATCTGGATGCCTTACCGAAGAGTTCGGTTGCGGCGGTGCTGGAAAGAAAGTAGTCGATATTGTGTGCAGTGTATTCAAAATGCAGCTTGAGTATCACCACATGGGACAACGCTCGATGAGGGAGGAGGTCCAACAATTGCTTCTCTGTCGTCCTGAATAGTGTCCATTCAAGTTCGTCGACTCGATAGAGATACGGAAACAGACCATCCCGGACAAAATCATCAAACCCGATTGCTGCAACGTAAACCAAGAGTTTAGCGGTAACTGGAAGCGTTAATGCTGCACGTTCAATGATGCGCCTATTCGACCTGTTGAGGGATACTTTTATTGTTCCCCAGAGGGTCGGCATGGAACGTGACAGGCCCCGCCAGCCACGACACACTTGACCTAGGATCCAAGGAGCCTCAAAAAGAGATCCGGGGTTTTGCGATCTACCTACTTTAGGATGAAAGAGCAGGAAAATATGTCCAAGAATGTCCACAGGCAGGCGTTTATGTGGTGCTAATGCAACGCGAAGGTTTGACACACGTTCAGCTACCTTGGCTGTAAGTGCTGAGGTATCTGGTGAAAGGTTTGATTGTAGACGTAGAAGGCATTCAGAATCTAAGGAAAGGATTGCATGTCCTCGAGAAATCTCTTCATCCGATAGCAGATCCTCGTTCGTAAGTGCAGCGGCTTTTTCCAATTTGTTGACTAGAGCTGCTGCATCA
>JABAJS010007964.1:0-10838 GCA_018221635.1 Tephrocybe sp. 10521TJB
GTTTGTCTCGGGCAGTAGATTAGGGCGGGGCGAGGCAAACGGATGAGTAGTACATACAATGTAAACTACTTATATACGCGAATACAATAAAGAAACTCCCAAGGATCACAAAGAAAGCTAGAATGAAATGGACAGCGGGGTCAGGTGGCATCGGGACCGCTCGCAACCACATCCGGAATTCCAACAACTTGCATATCCGTCATGAGTAAATCTAAATCGTATACAACTCCCTCGAATAGCCGAAAAGCGAATAGCCGAAAAGCGGTACTCCTGTGCGGCGACACTCTCTTTATCGTTTGTGCTGATGGACAAGAGGCATGGGAAATTGTCTGATGAAGCCGCGGCGCTCATTGCGACGATTATGCCTCGTCGACGTTCACACCCCGCATCTCGGAACTGCGTCTCTGTCTCTCGGAGATCAAATATGTTCAAGGCAATACTAACGCTCCCAAATGGCCCATTCTCCTCTATTTTTCAGTTCCCTTCGGTGCCTCGCGATTGCCTTTCAGGCGCTTGAACATGTCGATAGAGTGCGAGCGACTTACTGACAACCTGTTTAGGTAGTTTGTATGTAAACTCGACGACATCAATTCCGTAAGTTAGCATCAGGATAGGACGCTAAACTCGAGCAGATAACATTAAAATTGGAATTGAGCGACAAAGGTCCTGAAGGAGTCTGAAGGCCGGCGGCAAGCCTTGAGGACGACAGTCGTTGATCTTTTATCGTATCATAATCTTATCGAGCCTCGCTCACGTGGATTTTGCGTGACTCCTTTGAACGCGCGGTACCGCAGGGCGTTCTTGTTCTTGAACTCGTCCATCCATCCATTAACCTCTCTGACGTCCTTTCTGACATGAAACATATACAAACCATGGAACTAATCTCTCCAACTCCAACTCCAACTCCACCCCCTGATCACTGTACGTTCAACCGCGTTCTATTGACTTCATTATCACAATCACCAACATGTGCAAAACACAGCAAGCCACCTTACTCCTACTGAACTGTCTCTAAAGCGCCCGTCACCTGACTCGCTAGACCCAGAATCTATACCAGGACTCACCAAATCCGCAGGCAAGCGCCCCAAAAACCAACCTCTCAACCCGCACAACGACAATGTCACCGAACAATGGACACAAAGCACACAATTTTGGGCTGAGGACGGAAACGTGATACTCCAAGTTGAGAACACGCGATTCAAGGTGCACCAGAGCAGGCTCGCAAAAGAGAGTGAGTGGTTTGGAAGGCTTTTTGGGCGCGCTTCTGGCGTGCAACATGGAAGGGGAGAGCGGGAGGTGGCTAGAAAGGGAGAGCAGGGTCTTGACCCTGAGGATATTGTGGCGGACGAATACGACGGCTGTTTGGTGTTCTACATTATTCCACAGCGTAACAATAACTCCAAATGGTCCATCACCGCCAACGATTTCGAGGCTCTTCTCACTGCGCTTGACGACGCCATGTAAGTATCCATTTCCAGTAAATTTTCCTTTTTTAAGCTAAACCTTCGCCATAGATCATATGCCTACCATCCCCCTCCCTTCCCCACAGTCGCCTCCATCCTCTGTACCTCGTGTATCTTCCACCTGCCTCGCATGGAATCATATGCACGGACCTACATCCAGTCCATCTTTTCGGACTCCTTAGAGGACATCCTGCGCCCCAATTCTGCCGCTAATGCTGAAGCGGCAAAAATCTACGCAGCAGAAGCCATAGTTCTCGGGCGCACATACAACATACCCTCTATACTTAAACGCGCGTTTTATGAGCTCGCGCGCAGGGAGGAGGTAATTCAGACTCCTGAACCATTGCGTGTTAGATTCCTGGATCGCAATGATCCCTTGGAAAACAACGACGAGGACGATTCAAATAATCCACATATTGACCCAAACGCGATTAGGAACCTATCATCAACCGACCTCCTCTATCTCGCGCACGGCCAAAAGAAGCTAGCTACATTCTGGCTGCGTGCGTCATCCTTCGGGCCTCTCGTCTGTCCTGCCCCGTCTCAAGACCTCGACCCGTCCTCCTCTCAAGCCCCCTCTTTCTCCCAAGGCTCCTCCCAGGACTCCTCCCCTCCCCAACCTTGTACATCCGCTCCCCACCCCCTCACGCGCCTCCAATTCCTCGACCTCGTCGCTGACACCGGCCTCCTACACACATACCACTTCGACCCGATCCTTGGGCTCGAGAGGCTCAAGGACGTGGGGTGGGAGGGAGTGGGGTACTGTACGGCGTGTGCTGAGAGGAGGAGAGGGGCGTTTGAGAGGAATCAGGAAGCGGTGTGGGGATGTGTTGGGCGGTGGTTTGGGGTGGAGGTTGCGGTTGCTGTGTAAGTGGAGAAGGCCCGACAGGCCAGATGAGAGCGCGAGCAAGGCATCTGGGTATAACTTATCTATTATGTTTTTGACACTTGCTGACACTTGCTTAACACTTGCTTTGTTTTTGTTTTTGTTGCTTATCGCGATTTAGTCTTTACATAGGAATGATCTAGGATCGAAATCGTACAACTTTCAAGGGGCGCCTTAATTTTCACGTACATACAATGATCGACATTCACAAAATATGTTTTTTAGACGTTAGGCTGATGGGAATTGTTCTACACAAGTTCCATTTAGCAGAGCTAAGATCAGATAAGATCGTGAGCGACGAAGATATAAATATCATTTGCTTTAGCCGAGCAACTTGACACATACTAGCCCTTCCTGCACACCGCCTCCACATTTGTCGGATCCAATGCCTGCAAGCACTTCCCAACTAGGTCCGCAAAGATTGCCTCAACAAATTCAAGTGTGTCTTTTCGTGCATGACTACTCCGAATCGGCATGACGACAGCCTCAAATCAGGATCTTGTGAATAAAGCGTCGATGCATCCCAACGTTTATCTTAAGCACCTTGTATTCTCGCCTTCATTCGAAAATCCATGGTTTTTTCATCCCCAAATCCTCCGACTGTTCTTTAATCAATTCCTCTCGCTTCCGCCGACGACTTTCTCGGTCAACCAAACGAGTGCAGCCATCTATGCCCTCATCGGCCTGGGATCTGTAGCCGAGACACGGAACCCTGAACTCAAACCCTTGCTGCTCGTTGAATGGCCAAAAATGTGGAAATGGATGGAATATCTCTACCGGAGACTCGTTCTCGATGTTCATCATCCTCCAATCGAGACCCGGACAACAGTCGCTCTAGCCATGTCAATTGAAGTCATCCTGAACTCTCTCGCTTACCATCCCTCAGAGGAACCTGTTGCATCGACTGAAGGTGTCCTAGGATTAGCCACGGAGATACATATCAGTCAGATCAGGACGAAAACAGACATAGACAATTTTGCGCAGGTCGCACCCGCATGCATGGCTTTCGGCTCACTATTGCGTTCACCTTTAACGGGCTTCGACTAAGTCATCCAGGTGGTGGGATTCAATAGGTACAAAGCTGCTCATGCGCTGTGCAAGCCCATCCGCATGGGTCTGGACGGGGGACGAACGTGGACCAATGGATTCACCTCTCTTGTTGAGGTTCACGTACGGCTGTCTGCACGTAACCCCAAGTTCTATCGATCCCTCCCTCCAAAAATTATCATCACTCATCTCTGTGACGCACTTGCCTATTTCTCATCGCTTCCTTTTCAACCTGCTAATCCCGAGGAGGTACCTCACTCGACAGCACTCTATCGAAGTCGTGTTGGTCGTGTTAACCCAATATTTCAATGAGGTTGTTGAAGGACACTCGTGGATAATATACGCAATTCGTGCCGGACTGATACTTTCACTTCTCAAAAGCTTCGTTTACCGTGAGGTCTCAATCAACATTGGGCAGTCTATTAGGGGGATTCTTGACGGCCTGCGGAGGTACTGTATGCATCCTCCCATCTCAAAAAGATTAGCAGAGACCATAGTCTTATGCGAGGATGTTTGGCCGAAGGTCAATCGAGAAGGACATCGTGAGACGGGGGAATTTGAGTCGGACTGTAGCCGACGTTTATGAGGTGTTCGTTGACTTCAAATATTCAGGCAGCTACATACCAGAATGTTGGAACGACCAGGCGAGTTCGTCTTTCCTGACATTGTATTCCTCGAACTCATCGATCCCAATCAATAGTGCAGCGCAGAGGGGAACCTGGAAGGACAAGCATTTTCCTCGGATGCAAAATCGCCGTCTACTGCTCAACGTCGTGCCAATGGCAGGACTGGGAGTACCATCGCCGGCGGTGTCGGTCTAATCGGCCTGGTATGTGCCTATTTAACCTCCTACTCAACGCGTACTGTTTGGATTGAAAACCTGTTATTAGAGCGCGACACCTTAGGATCGCCCAAAACTCTTGGGTTTTTCCGCTTCATCGTCGAAAAAATCCTTCACGAGCGAAAAAAGTACGTTCTGACCATGAGAGATGATCTTGCTACCTCGAGCTCACGCCCTCTCGTTCTCTACATGGATTACGCTTACGACATTCCTCCAAAAATCTCTATCCGACCGTACAAAGACCGTTTGAAACTGCTGACGCCGCCTGTGGACAGGATGCCATCCCTGTTACCGTGTATCAATGTACGGATCGGCCATGACGGACTTACTCGTGAATTTATCATCCCGACAAAGCTTTCAGGGAAGTTATTCGGTTGGTGCGACGAATAGGACAGTGTGCCGAGTAGAACGATATCTTAATGTCCATTTTGACCAACTCTAGAAAGGGTTCCTAACGTCTAGAATAAGTATTTGTTTCTATTGTTGCGGACCAGGCGCGGACCCTACCTGGGAGAAAAACGGAATCATGTCAACAACTGAGATGTGGAGACAATACCTCGACGGGGGTACCGGTACATCTACCATGAGCACGGTCAGGTGGCCCATCGGGACCGCTTGAAAGTTATAACCCGGAATTGCAACACTTTCAGCACGCGTCGAGAAAAACAACGAAGGCACACAAGGTAATATGACCAGATAACCCGAGTGCGAGCTAACCTGGAGCTAACTCTCGAAAGCCATTGCCAGCCCTTCGGTGCCTATCAACCGAAGCACTACCTAATAATATCAAGCCTTATGTACAGTTGATCATCATGCCGGACAGTCTGTCAAATGGACGTCGAGTGTTAATAACTTATATATGGCAGTCACTGATGGCCTAGTACGGCAGTTTGCGCCGGGGTGTGTCCATTGACGTTCAAGTCCAGCGATTCAATGTGGGCGTTTCTTTTAATCGCCTTCTCTTCTTTTCCCCACACGCGTACGAGTGCGAAACCATGGGTAGGAGGGTATCTCATAGTATGTGAACAGTTGAACTCATACTCTCCGACGTAGATTATACCGCTGAGGCTGGCCCCAAAACGGTGCGAATGTAGGGTCGAATGTTTCACTATCTATTGATTATTGTGACTAATAGAGCAGCACAGAGACTTAAATCAGCTCCATGAGAGCATGATTCTATACACCAAAGCAATCAACGAGGGTTTTGCAGACCTAAAAGGTAAACTATCTCTATATCAACGTCATCCCCCAAAAGAAAATTGATATATTTCTTGATAAGTCGAGATGGCAAACTTCAACCACACTCTACGTAGAATCGAGTCACAGCAGGCGAGGGAAACTGGTGCGTAGGCTACGAGCTCTTCGGGTTTTCAGTTCCTCAGCCAAGCCTAGCTCAGCCGACAGAACCTCTTCCAACCGTGCCCGCCACGACCGCCAGCGCATGGGCGCCTCTTCTTCAAACGCATATGGATACCATACAGCCGTTGGTTGACAAATGGAGGGGTACGGTGGACACTGTTCTCATATTCGTACGTCCTCGCGTTAGCTTGACCTGGTCTAATTCAAAGGCGTAAGGATTGACTGTCCTAAGGTTGCCCTCTTCTCAGCTGTCGTCTCAGCTTTCTTCGTTCAGTCTTTGCCTGGGCTCAATGAAGATCCAGAGGTCATAACAAATCAACTCCTCGCGCAGTTGATCAATGTTACTCTGCTTGTCCACGGCACAAGTATCAATGGTTTGAATCTCACTCAACCACCGCCCTTCGAGCCCGACCCATCTGTTGTTCGGACGAACTTTTACTGGTCTCTATCTCTAATCCTAAGTGTGAGTGACGCGGTAACGACACTTTTATATATATACTCAAAGTGAATTACTGGAAGATCTCGGTTGCGAGCTTGGCTGTAACGACGCGAGGATTAGTCTCCAAGGTGTTACGCTCTGATTATACGCTCGCGTACGAGAAATGTACAGACCTTCGATTTCGTTGGAAGCAGGCCGAGAGCTTCCTCGGCCCAACTATTGACCTACTTCCAACGTTCTTAATTCCACCTGTCCTTCTATTCATCATCGGTATCCTTGACGCACTTTTTTCAGCATCACTTCCCATCTTTGCACCCTCGCGCCTCGTTTTTGCTTCTGCGATTCTCTCATGCGTATGGTATGCGCTAGTGGGGCTATACACGCTGTACCCTGAGAAAGGAAGTTCTCTCAGAGCTTCGTCTTTGAAACACCTCCAGCACCTCTCATCGTGGTTGGACCCAACTTCCAAATTTATCAGGGCAAAGATAAGGATGCAATCCTGGCAGTTATCACTGCGAACTTCGCAATGCTCAGATGCGGAGAGGGCCTTGAATGGCTCGAGAGACGTCACCACCCCGACCGATATAACGCAGGACCATACTCCGGCTCTCGGACCCCTGAATCACAGAATGTACCACGATCTCATTCGTGCTACACATGATAAAGATGCCCTCGAGCAGGCCTTTATGGCCTTACCATCCTTGATGATCGATCGCAAACCTGTTACAATCAGCAAAGAAGAAACGGACACATACTTGTATCTTCTGTCCGCGGAGGTTGCGTCTCGTCACAATGTCTACATCGCGATCAACATTGCTGCATCTCTTCCATACATCCGTTTGCGCATTGATGAATATGGTGCATTCAAATTGCCAAGTGAGCACCCTAATTTTTTTTTTTTTTTCAAGGCCTGATTGTTGTGATGGTTATTAGCTTTAGTTTACCCTTCCAGCGACACGATTGAGTTGATCCACGCACTGTGCTCGGCTTCCCTCAGGCATGACAGCCCTGAAAACTCTCTAACAATCGCAATTGTAGGACTTCTGATGTCTACGGAAAGCACGCGCCTTGATGAACTCGGTCCCCCTGGCGCCATCGTGAAGCAGTCCCCATTTCTTGCTCTAATCTTCCTACCCTTTTCCGAAGTAGCCCCCCGAGTCGAGGAATCGGAAAAAGAGGTACTGCGTATCCAAGTTCTGAGGCACGCATACACAGTCTTTCAATCAGTTGTCAAAGACGCCGACGACGTCGAGTTTGACAAGTTCCTATCAGAGAAGTGGGTGAAGGAATATATCATACATGTATTTCACAGATGGCAAAACTCACCGGCGGGGGGTCTGCCGCTCCTCCTCAACATGCGGCCTGATACTTCTCATCGGGATAGCGGTTCGGCGTTATACGACGCGCTCGTGGAATGGGTGTTCTCGCCCTCGAAATCAGGGATCGAGCTACGAGATATGGTTAATGCCATCCGGGATGTTATCGGGTTTTTCAACGCCCACCACGCTCAGTATGAATCTGTGGAACCATTTAAACTGATATACGACCTCATCTCACTTGTCCTCGAGTCTCTTGAGCATTTTTTTCGGGAGGAGTTGTCACAGCCCTCGACACTCCCTCACATGTATGCGTCCGACCTTGTCGAGACTTGTGTCGAGCTGGTGCAGCTCATCTTCGCCCCACAGTGCTATTACGTTGGCGATCGCAATTCACTTTCGCTGGCAGACAGGGTGGAGTGCATCCCATCGCTGTTTCACCCCATCGTGCACGAATTGCTTCAACGGGTATCGAACTACTGGCCGTTTCGCGTACTTCCCTCTGAAGTCCAAAGGTCTCTTTGTTCGATTACTCTCCAGGAACGGCCGGAGAAATTTAAAGGCATAAACTGGGGTGTCACGAAGGAGTATACGACCCAACGGCTTCAGGATTTGATCGATGCCTTTCGACCCTTCTTTGACTGATGCTAAAGAGAAACAGACTACTTAGCACTTACCGAGAAAACTTTGCAGAAAATGGAAGGATTCCAGTCACGGTGCCAACCTTTGACATCGTCAGAGAAGTAAAAGAAGAAAAAAAACATTAAAATCTTATTTTATTCCATAAAAAAGCAAATAAAACAATAATCAAAACGTCCGGCATAAAATTTCTACCTCCCCCTCACTCCTCACTCCCAAACCAACTTCCCACCATCATCCACACTCGCCTTCATCCCCCCGCTCACCTGCCCCTTCCCCTTCCCTTTCTGTTGCAGCACCATCCTCTCCCTCTCCAACTCCCTCTGATGCCTCGCAAGCACCGCAACCCTTTCCGCCTCCGCCTCCCTCTTCGCCCCCTTCTGCGCCTCCCGCTTCGCCGCGTTCTGGCGCTGGCGCTTCGTCAGCGTCTCCGGGGCCGAGGGTGCGGCTGTCAGGGCGGAAGAGGAGGAAGACGCAGTAGCCGTGGGCCGTGTCCTCCGACTGCGGCTCTTGACGACGCCCCATCCGGCCTCGTCGTCCTCCCCGTCGGCGTCGTCGGCGTTCCGCACGTCTTCGTAGTCGCCCCAAGAGAACCCGGACGCGGGCTGTTCGCCTGGAGGGGGCGCGACGCGCATTACGCGTGCGAGGGTGGGTTGGAAGGGGGTTTCGAGCATGCTGTGTGATGAGGGATGGGATTAGTTTAGGTGAGAGAGGGGAAGGGGAAAAGAAAGAACTCAACTCGTCTATGGGTGTTTTCCTAGGTTTGGGAAGGAGTCGTTCGGCGAGGGGGCGGCGCGTCTCTGGGGCGCGTGTGGACGAGGCTAGGAAGGGGATTTCCTGTGCTTCTGCCTCCTCCTCCTCGTCTTCATCTACTTCGTCCTCGTCCTCGTGAGCAGCCTCGCTAGCACTAGCGCTGGTCCCCGTCCCGGTAGTAACACCCCCCTCGCCTTCGGCCTCTGCATGTGCCCCGCGCCGAGAGCGCGAGACGCGGGTCCACGACCCGTCTGTGTCGTTCGCGATGGATATGGAGGATTGCGCCGAGGCGAGGGGTTTGTGCTGTTTCTTGGGTAAGGGGACAGTGTGTGTTTCGGGCGAGGATGTTAGGGGTGTTTGGGGTGGGAGTTGGGAAGGAGGCGCGGGGGCGGGGAGGGAAGAGGTGGAGTTGCCCACGTTGGCGCTGGCGCTGGGTTTGGCTTTCTTTCCTTTTGCCTTTGTCTTCTTTGATTGTGACGCGGGTTCCGGTTGAACCTGAGACGAAATAACGCTAGCGCTGACGTTCTCCCCGAGCTGGGTCCCCGTCGACACAGCCGACCCCGCCAAACTCTGTCCACCCTTCCCGCCCTTCTTTTTCTTCTTGTTCTTAATCTTCGCCTCCGCAGCAGACGTAGGCTCTGGCTCAGGCGTAGCAGGCCCGTCGAACCCACCTGGTATCGCAGTAGGGAATGGGACCACCACCGGTGTGGGTTTCTCACTTGGTAGCGAGGGGGACTTTTTCGTTTTCTTGGATTTGTCGTTTACCTTGGTGTCGTCTGAGGTGGTTGGAGACGAACCAGGCGCGAGCTGAGTATACCCGAGTCCGATGGCGCCTGCGACGACTACAAGCGTCACTGCTGCTTCGGAGGACAGGATGCTTTGTGAGGAGCCCATTTGCGTTGGAGTTGTAGAATGGTAGAGAGGTAGAGAGCGGCTGTAGTGGAGACTCGGAGTGAAAGTGGAAGTGGTGTGAACCAAGGAGCAATTGGGGGTGTGACGTGGTGATGAGGACACGTGGAGGCGAAACGCGTATATAGAGACAAATAACGCGTTCTTAATTGATGTCGCCTAAGTGTGGGCATGGCGATCCATCACTGCGGAATCGCTGGTGACGTGTTGGTTTCGCAGGAGGTATTTTCGTAGTGCTCGCGCTTTTCATATAAAGTATTTATGGGTATTCAAATCAGAGAATGATGAGTTCTTACGGGGAGATTTATTTTGATTCTCTACGTATATATACGTACAAGAGCACTGTAAACGTTGCTTTTAGAAATTTCCAGGCCCCAGGTACCGTCAATATATCATAACGTCATTGCTTAACATTGCATTGCGTGCCTCGCTTCTTGATGAAGCGTGTCCACTGTTAGACGAATCTCTTCACCAGCCTCATTCACTTTGTTTGTCCGCCAACCTATACCAAATTAGATCTAAAAGTCAGGCCGAGGCCGAGTGTTTGGATGTATACGCCTTGTATGACAAAGATCTTCCATGCGTTGACGTTACTAGTCAGGCTGAGTGCTCACCAGGATTTGAAAGGTAATTGCGCGGCCGCCATATGAACATGAATGATGATGTGATAATAATGGCCAAGTAGTAATAATCTACAATGGAGTTTGACTGAGATCCCGAGTAACGGTCGTCCCAGGAAGGAAGGAAGGAAGGAAGGAAGGAAGGTTGATATAGCGCGGTCTGCGACCGAACAACCGGTATCGCGTACTAGGTATGTCACGGACGCCGCACTCCTCCAGCGTTCGGGAGCTCCGCATTGACAATATACACAGTTTACGGGTTGTCCTCCCACCCTAACTTGATCCACGCAACATCGAAGGAGAATGGCGACTGCCTATAGTGACTCATGTACACCTTGGGGAGCATGTCGCCCTTGAACAAGGGCATCAACGCTTTAGCTACAAGTTATCTCCATCAACGTTCATTGTACAGCGTCTTGAAGCGAACAACGTATACACTACAGGAACATATGTCCGTCTGAGTCCCCAAGTACACTTAGTGCTTCGTAAGGTATTCCGTATTTCATTTACGTAGGAAGACAAATTCCTAAACTTTCTTCCGAAGGGCCTTATATGTAAAGGTCGAG
>JABAJS010007966.1:0-10748 GCA_018221635.1 Tephrocybe sp. 10521TJB
TATGTCACCCGAAGTACTTATCATCTGTGTCAATGTGAGAAGCCTGAACGCTGAGCACTGAGCCCCACTGAGCCCTTGGGTCAGAATGAACTTGAACAAGAGAACCACTGCAGTTGACGATGCATCATTGTTATACAAGGAAGGAAGGAAGGAAGGAAGATTCAAGGAAGGTTGTTACTAACTTGTTAGAACATGTACACGGTTGTGACCAATTTTGTTTAGGGCCGCTGACTCGAACAACATAACATACTCCACATCCTCTCGCCCGCCCCATCCCTTTAGAAGAGATACACTTCAAGTTGGAACCAAGCCAAGTGCGAGGAAGAGAGGCGAAGGAGATTAACGAGCAGGATTCCACTGTAGAGTGGTTTTGGGCTACAAGACAGGGCTTCGTGGTTATCATCCGAAAGTTGTGAGTATATTCATACTCATGCTATCCGGAGGCGCTATGACCAACTGTATCCTAAGAACGAGTATTGAGAATCTATTACTATCCTCCTACATTCATTACTCGTTACGCCGCTGGAGCTGCGTGCCCCAGTGACTCGGCTTTGGGGACGCCGCTAATGTGCGCAGGTGAGTGTGGGGCCTGAATAGGAGGGAGACGTGTCAGGCGCGGGCGTTGTGGGCGTCCCTGACGCTTCTCCAGGGATTCACGAGCGTGCGGCGAATTAGGCGTCGAGGACGGTCGTCCACCTGGCGCTGGCCAATGGAATGGTGCGCCTACGTGCCCTGGTGAATTGGGCGGTGTGGGAAGACCGTGAACAATTCGAGGGGGTTGAGGCGCAGGGGGCTGATGGGGCGGGATTACGATGGGTGGTATGCGTGGACGTCCCTGGCGTTCATCCAAGAGCGCACGCGGAATGTGCTGATTCTCGAGAGTCGTCACGTTGACAGTCTTCAAAGTGGCATCAACGCCGCTTCTAAAAGGAGATTGACACTGTGAGCTTGAATTGAATGAACTCGAGAGATACTTACCGACTGAAAGGAACAGCGGAGGCGCTCAGCGCCAAAATACAAGCGACGGCTGCCGGAGCTAAGTTGATGATTTTCATGATGTTCGTTGGTGAGGATGGGACCGTATCTGGCCAGCAGAGGAGATGAGAGTTGTACATCTATGTTAAGCGGTATTTATACCAGTCTCTCAACATATGATTGGCTGCTTGAATGCCCAGGATGGCTACGGTTTCTAGAAACAAGAGAAAGGCATGTTCTGGGTTGTCGAATTGCACATGTTACCAGAGGAATCAAGGGCCAGAATGTCAATCATTTGGCGACCAGTTCGAGGGAAGATGCACTTGCCAAGATTTCGGAGACTAGGTTGTTATGAGCTACAAAGTAAGTACTGTATCTTTTTACAAGACCCGTCATTTTATCGCTTGTTTTTTCACATGTATATTGCGCGGTTGGCGACGACGCAGAGGTTTTAATCGTCGGGAAACCAATTTGACCTCGAGAAGCAGGCAGCGGACCGTATTGGCGATGGATATCGATGATGTGACATCGGGCGCGTCAGCTGGCTTCGTCCTGAATTTGTCCGGCTCGTCTATGCCTATAGGAGCGAATGGCATGGATATATATGACAGGCAACTCGAAAATGTATTTATACAGTCTGACTGTGTGACTCAGTCAAGATACACATCATGCCGCATGGCACATGCAATCCGATTATAATATTTCGGGACGGGCTCGTGAGGACAAATGCTAATAATTTTGTAGAGTCCTCCATCCTTGAGACTCGCCATGACGAGGAAGACAACGGTTCCTCATCCTTATATATACCCGAGCATCACCTATTGTAAGGGAGGTTGTCGAGTTTGGAATTCAGATATCGTCATCACGATCATCCTTAGCGTTTTTCCCGTGTGGTCACGTTACGACAATCAACCGATGAATGCATCCTTGAACAGCCCTGTAGGGCGCCGGAGACATAGTAGGGCTACCAGAGAACCTTTGCAGAATGGAACAGCGTACATGTACCCGAGGGGTAGTACCTGATATCCCAAGTGTCACGGTAGATGGGTACAATTATAATTTCTTTCATCATGATCGCAAATTACATTTGACAAATAATCATTGTGGCGCACAGCATAATGGCGGCCGACATACTATAGCTTCAAGGCATGGGAAAGTATCCATGAAGCACAGACCTTGTGGCAGAGTATGTATCAGTTCCATGCGTACGGAGACATTGGCAGTAAACGGGTTCTTCCTGAAGTTATAAGCTGTTCTAGTTGTGGGACGTGCTTAAAAGGAACCACTACTATGTAGAATGTTCACTACCCACCAATATGTATGTGTAATGTAATTCAAACCCTGGGCGCCGAGTGCCTTTCCAAGTGAAATATATAGAATAATAGCATTCTTTGGAACAGCCCGCGGGGAGCTGAACAGTGTTACAGGTCGTTTACCTTTAAGCCATACATAGCCTCACGGTTGTAATATCTCCGATCCAAAATCATAAGCGCTTCTTGGTGCCTTATACTTCCTGATAACTGGGACTCCGTGCGAAGCTGGATAGCGCCAGTGGGATATTCTCCATCGCCACGCTTTGCCGTATGTTTCGATATGTTTCGGCGACAGTATCTTGTCTCCTAGCCTCACGGTTGAAAAATATCTCCGGGGCGAAGCCATCAGTTCTTGGTGCCTTAGGCTTCCATTGTACGGAAACATTTCTACTTCTTCCAGAAAGTGACAGTACGTATGTGTAAATTTTAGTAGTAAGCATACCCCGTATGTGATAGAATAAAAATTTAAACCCTGATCTAAGTGCATCGACAAGGTAAATGTAATAAAAATCATCAAGGCAAAGCTGGCCCAAATTGGAAAGCACAGAAAAGAAGGAGTCGGTGCGTACTTAAGTCCGAGCCTGAAGTACCTGCAGCACATCAACGTACATTGTCAATGCAATACGACGCCGATGCTATCATGGTGATCAATGGATGGCTCCAAATGTCAATCAGAATGCTTCGCTTTTGTAAGTCTCTTCATGTCATTCCGGCAGAAGATAATCTCCGGATTCTGAATTGTGGCCCCCACGCGGCGTACAGTTTCTACTAAGTTTCATCCTGTGTTAAGTGCTACGCTTCTCGATGATCAAACAGGCCACATATAAGATCACCTCTTCTGTTGCTTCCCCTTCACCCACTCTGTTACGAATAACTCGCCAAGGTACTTCACACAGTGTCTCTCGATTACTATCTAAATATCCTTCCAGATGCCCGATTGTTCCGTCTATATGAAGGTAATCAACAATACCGACTTTGGATACGTTCTTATCGGTTCAACTGAACCGGGTTCGCAATGGATCAACCTTCCCTCCGAGATCCCTCCCAAACAAACTGTCCAATTCCAACTGAAGGACACAACGTGGTACGAAGGCTCGGAGGGCACCCTAGTCTATAATGCCATAGACATAAATCACAATTACCTCGACACTCGAATTACTCTGGACGTGGCGGACCCCTACAGTGTAATCAACGACAACAAGGTAGACCTGGATGTCGCTCCAAAGAGTCCTGATATAGTTGCTGGCTCTTTTCGCGCAAGCGTCGAGGACGACCAACATTACGAGAAGAACAAGGTGGAATCCCGAGGCCATCCTGTATATGCAGAATTCACTTTTGATTATGGTGGCGCCTTGAAGAAACTTCACAAATTCAACTTGGTCAAAATAACAGCTGAGTCTGCACATCCTGTTCGAAACACCGACAAGCACCTTATAACAGGCACGCAAACGCTTTGGGATTCGGCGGATACATCGAAATACAAGGACAAGGACGGTTCATTGGCGCCCAATGCCTACAAATACGTCTTTGACTCCGAGGATACTGGTATCCTAAATGTGACTGTTCGCCCCTTGGACGACGACCTTAAAGGTCTTCAAGCTTACCTCACTGGCACGGTCGGGAATGAAATCGTCTTCAAAAGCGATGACTTCACTTTCAAGAGCGCATCCGAAGACGTAGTGGTCACAGCTCGTGTCGTGAAGCCCAAGACGAGTAGCCAGCCATTCTCGATAAACGCAGATGTGGACTGGGGTGCAAAGTTGGTGGTGACGGACAAAGCTTTGGGGCGCGAGCCTGAGGGCTTGAAGGGGATCACAAGACTGGAGTTGTATTGGATTGCCGAGACCCTACACCCTGCCTTTGCAGACGATGGACTCCCCGTCGCCTTCTTGCGCCAGTATGTTCCGCCAACTAAGGCGTCGACCCAGGCCAATCCAAAGGCGGATGTCCTGGCTATCCAAAACCAATGGTTTCAGGAACAAGTAGCACAGATTTTCTACAACGACCATAAACGCTATGATGTTGTATCCGGTAGGAGTTATTCTGTTACCCACACATCATCGAAGGGGCTCAAGTTTTTCTTACGACCACCAGGTGCAGCACATTTCGATGTCGGTCACTGGGGTGGAGTCTTCGCCATAGACCGGTATTTGGCAGGGAATTGCCAAACCAACCCTGTAGTCAATTGCATGGATCTGGCGGCTGCGGTACAGCTTGCTTGCAGTATGATGACTGGCGCGGTAACTGTTTCGTGGCTTTACCTCCAACCATTTGGCTTCATTGATCCTACAAAACTCATCGGAATCGTTGACGACCATGGCAATCCCATCGATGTTAACAATCCTTTTTATGGCCATAACAATACCACCCCCCTGATCAACCCTACTTCCGATGACCGAACCTCGTTTGGCTGCCACGTCTTCACTGGTAACTCGGCGAACTGGAAGCACGAGAGCGATGACGACATTTATGATGCATGTGCCGGCCCGCATATTGGTAACGAGAATATTCGAGAGTATATCACGTTTGCTATCGACAACAACGAAAACCAACGTCGGTGGGGACTTACAGTTGATTATCGCCAAGTCTTGATAGGATACGGTGTTTACCAAATCAACCGACAACCAACCTACCCCCCGGGCCATGATATGGCCATGGTAATCCCTGAGTCGAATCTGGCTTCTCAACTTGTCAGCGCTGGCGTTGCTCAGTCCACCCATCCTCTGGGTCACGTAGGTTGGGATAGTTTACCTACCTGGCTTGGGTCCACCCTTGGAGATGCATGGGCTGTTCAATATGAGGAGATTTCGGTGGGCAAGCCTGGAGTGGCGGCCTTTTGGCAGACCTCCGATGGTTCCTCCTCCATCTGCATCCGCCTTCATGTGTTTTCGGTGATCGCCAGCGATGGGACGTTAGATGTGGAAGGATCAGCTGCCGCTGCGAGACAACATGTCAGTGGCCTCCTCATGAGCACCCAGCGAAGTGATGCCTGGTCGGTGGGCAACTTATCGGGTTACGGAGCCGCCCTTCAGTACGCAGATCACATACCAGCTGGGAGGACCGCCTATGTAGCAGGCAATGTCGTCATGGACATTTCTGGCATGCCATCCACAGAGGCACTTTTACCAACGACCCTCAAACTCCTCAATCAAACGGCTCGTCGCGATCCTGCCAATAACCCTCTCGTCGTTCCCGTTCTCCAGAGACAGAGTATCCATGTCGACAGTGGCGACAACGGAGCTCTCGTGCATGCGCTGGAGGATGGAACGATCACAGTAACCGGCGTCTACACGCACTTCTCCGTGGTTTTCACCTTCAGTAGTAAGATTGCCACAGCAAACGCAGGTTCTAATGGGGGCGGCGTATTGTTCGATCGATACACTGCAAAGGAAGTGGATGATGGTAAAGGGTCCACGGTGGAGTTCCTCTTCATCTCGCACAAGCTCGGGCGTCATCCGGTTCGCGTTTGCGTGGCAGAGGCGCATACATTGATTAGCACGTCGTTCGATCTAGTGGTTGAAGTGGTGCAGGTGGATGCATAAAGATGTGCACGCGCAATTTTGGATGAAGTTGATCGCGGCTGGTTCAAGTTGGCGCCAAGTGGCAACGGTGGCAGGACGGCTATGCTTCCCCCTCTTTCATTACATTCCATTTTCACTTCGCGCATCGAAAAAAATATACTAAAGTCCGCGATTCTTCTGTACTATCGGCGCCTTTCATGTAACCATTCTTGCTCCACGAGCCCCTGGAACTATTTGTTGGAACTCTGAAATTATATTTAGCTCTACCGATGCCCTTCCCAAGCGAGGGGCGTAGCACTGTCGTTTCTTTATTCAGTGCTTTCAATGACGACACGGGTCGTTGGAGAAGGCACCCGATGTCCGCAAACTAAAGTAATACCTATGACATGATGGATATAAGCCCTACAATTATATTAGGTCGTTGGTGGACATCTGTGTCCCATGTAATAACGCCCAATAACGCATTGTCCAAATCAAGCATTATCCTCCATTTTTGACACTCGGACGCGGTGGGCGCCGGCCTTGGGCATGACTATCATTGAGTTCGGGAAATGGAATGGTTCCCCAGAAAATCGACCTTTACGCGTTAAAAGATTAAGCTAGTCAAGTGTGCGGGTCTGTGTTCGATGGATCAAAGGAATGTACATAACATATCGTGAGGGAGCGGCAACGTCGAGTGACTAAGGATGATGCCATGTGACAAGACGCGTCGCGCCGAGTCGTTTAGGGTCGGCTGATTCTCTTCAACCTTGTCCACTACGCGGATTGTCCATATTTTGCCTGCAGATGACCGATTTTCCAAATCTAGACGACCCCAATGAAGTGAGTACGTCCAATTCTTGGCACTTCGTTCACATCCTTATCCACATAGGCCATATTTTGCATTCCTTTCGCGGGTTAGTAAATCACAAAAATTTACAGGTAATTCGAGATCTTAAAAGCAGTATAGGAAGAGAGGGAGACGACGAGAGCCAAGAAGCACCGTTTCCACAACCTCTTTCACACGAGCGCGACCTCCCAGAGGGTGAGAAGCTTCGCATCGAGGCGTATACAGCAGCGTGGACGAAGTGTTTGGATCGTATCAAGGTGAGCAAGGAAACTGTCAATGGTGTTAAACTTTCGATATAATGTCGCATTCTAGTCCATAGTTCATTCCCTCCACGCACCTATCGTATCCGAAATCGAACACGCGGTCCATACGTCGTATGACGAGATGCTGAGTGGGCTACCGTACCCCGAAATCCCTGTCATCAGCATCACAGGTACGCTACCAGCCAATATGTATGGATATGACTAAAACTTGAAGTCTAGATCCCACGTCTAGCGCAGCATTTCTTGACCAAATCGTAGCCCTTACTGACGCGTTCGACTTGGATGGTGATATAGAGGCATCGAGTGGTACCGCATTCACGTCACACTTGTACCCGAACGACTGCGGGACATTGGCGGGTGCTATGAAGGCTCTGATTGCTGGCTTCATAGATAGGCCGCATGTGTTGGAAAGAGGTTCGTGCGTATGCGTCTAGAGATTTGGGCTATGTAAGCTCATGGTTGCGTGTAGCAAAAGGAAGACCGGCAGTTTCGCTCGTTAATTATGATATTGAGATGCTAGTGGTGTGGTATACTGCTATTCGCGAGGCTCATGGTGCGTTTCTATGGATGTACTAGATGCAATTGCGCTGACACAAGTGTAGATATTTCTAAAGAATATCAACCGAAACTCGTTGTGATCCTGCACGATTTTGAACAGCTCGATGTGCTCGTCGTACAAGAAATCTTTGCTATCTCTAGGTATGTAATTTGTTTTGGAGTCGTATTAGAGATTGAATTTTGCTCGGCAGTCTTTATATATCGAAGTTGCCTCTTGTCTTCATACTCGCACTATCATCCCCCGCGTCCCCATCATTCCTCCACTCCACATACCCACGATCAACCATGGCTCTACTCCGCGTGCACAACTATACTGTGCCCTACGGCCCAAAAGTTCTAGAGGAAATATTAATCCGAGTCGGTGTTCATTGTTCCTGCTGAGTAATTTCATTGACCAGCAGTCATGATAGACCTTTTTCGACTTGCAATTTGAGCCTGACCTTATCCTTGGCCCAGCCGTGTTGAGCTACCTAACGGATTATTATACTCGCCATGATTCGTCCATAGACGCTGTACTCAACATTCTACACGTGAGTATACCAAATGACTGGAAGGCAGCCAACGCTTATTCAATTTTTGTAATCAGCTCGCTCATTTAAAGCACTTTTCTGGAGAGCCGCTTACGCTCCTCGTCAGATCCACGCCACTCATTGGGACTCTAGCACAAAAAACCTCTCTCGCGTTTGTCGAGGCGGTTGTAACTCGGTTGCAGACGGTCAAGGATGGTTTGGAAGCTGGGTGGACAGGTCAATTGCTCTCATCGATCATCAAAGCGACAGACGATGCACGCGCCTCTCTCTATGCTCGAGCGCGCCGTGTTCGAATTGCCTTCAGGCTCATCAAACTCGTCCAGGAGTTTATGACTGGCAAGGGTTACAAAGGTATCAGCTTGGGTGATGGATCCCGCGGTAGCTTCAGCGTTATGGAGCTCGCGATTGGCGTACTAGGGGGCGGTAGGGTGCAATTCAATCGGGATGTGAAATATTTGGGTACTATGGTGAAGTAAGCCCTCTCTTGGTCTTCGTCAGTTTGGCATTCCTGGTTCTGATATGCTGTAGGAAGCTCAAGGCGACTCAACTTGGAGGCCTATTCGAGGCGATGCATTCGTTCTTCAATTCTATGCCGGCCGGGCTTCGTGCTTTTGAGGAGGAGGCACGCACGACACTTGTATTGGCTATCAATGCGTTGCCTGACCAGGCCGACGAGGACGTGACGGGGACTACGTCTCAAGTGGCTGGGAACTTTGGGGAGTGGTTGATTGGGTATTTGAAGTGCGCTCTCTTGTCCCTAGACCATTGATGTTCTCTGAGTGACTCTTGTGCACGCAGTGGTTTACTGGAGTCGTTGGAGGAAGCCCCGCTTTGGGATGTTTGGTATACGGGAGGGTCTTCATTCCCAGATAATGTATACATTTCCATCCAAACTGTCAAACAACATCTACTTACGTTGATCTGAACGTTATAGCTACTTAATCCCTCTGTGCGCGCGACCGTCGTCGCTGGCTTACTCCACCCATACGATTTCGCTCCCGATAGCAACGAGAAGGAAGACGTTGACGACGAACAAGCCGAGGCGGAGTTGTGGGAGCTCCCAGACGCGAGTATCCTGTTCTACCGATATCTCGACAGCGGCAAGATGTTAAACTTGTACGATTGGTTTGAAGCATTCCAACAAGAGTTAGAGACGCAGCAAGAAAAGCTTAAGGAGCAGGAGAGGTCCAAGTTGACGTCTCCGAGGAAGCGTGATGCGAAGGGGAAGGGGAAGGGTAAGGAGAAAGCCAAGACAGATGAGGAGATGGAGAGGAGGGGTTTGGAGATCCAGGCGAGGTTCATGAGGGCCGTGCAGGATCTGGATTATGTTGGGTTTTTGAAGCATACGGGGCGGAAGGCGGATCATGTACAGAGGATTGTGTATGATATTCATGACTAGGAGTGGTTTCCTTTTTTGGAGGTAAGGAGGGATATGACGTCGGAAGTACGCACATGTTTCTTGGTATTCATGGACATCTCAGCTTGTCAAGACAGTCATGTCAATGACGAACGCGATGCGCGAGATCGTGTCTTGTATGGTCTGACTCCTCTTCATCGCTTGCTGCTTGCAATCGATTAAAATTCAGCGAGGACGTTTCATGATCTGGCGCCACGTCTGATATCAACCTTCCATAATCCTCGACGTACATATGACGCTTTTACTCCCTGGGGGAAAGCTATATAAACCTCAATAAACTCGTAGTCGGCCTAGCGACAGCTTTCATCGCAACTTCTTCACCCTACAGCAATATCTAACAATATGGCCAGCCGTGAGTCCTTTGTACTCAGTGTGTCTCCTAACAATCTCACTCTTCATCTGCAGAGAACAAAGACTCTACCCGCGTCGCCGCAGGCCTCAAAGCCACCATTCACAACCCCCGCGTTTCTGACGAGGCCAAGTCAAACGCCCAGGAGCGCTTGCAGGGTATGGGGACTTCCGGTTCGTCCCTCCTTTTCTTGTCCTCTGGTCGACTCGTCAGACCTGATATTTTTAATCTAAAGCCGATGCTCCCGCTAACAGTGAGTTTAAACCAATATAATCTATCAATCTTTGCTCATCGCGTTCGTTTGTAGAGGTGAAGAGTAGCAATATCAATGATGACGATGAGGAGTTTACTCCGGGTGAGACGGGGGATTTGACGCAGCAGCAGCTTGGAGGGTTTAAAGCCACACGCAAAAGTATTTTCTTCCTCTGAATATTTTTTCCTCGTTTATTTACCCTCTTCTACTATAGACCCCAACGTCTCGAGTGAGGCTAAACAGCACGCGGAGGAGATCCTTGATGCTCACGGTCAAGCTTGAGTAGTGTCTGTTTTGATGTAACATACTTCGAATTGTTGTAGCATACTTCGTATTACCGACCACAGTTGTCCTTTTTGGGCCCTTTAGATGTGTTTTGGTGGATTCCTACGCCACGTTGTGCCTTGAACCTTTCATCAAATTCTCACTTAGTAAACCCCATTCATCCTTTCTCGTTCACTTGTCCCTTGTGTGCAGGTAATAGTAAATCGTGAAGATGACTACGAAGGCGTGGGTTACGCTATATTCAATTTTACATTTAAAGCAGATCGAATACTATGAATACTTCCGATCGCGAGCAGAACGAGTCAAGGCGTGCCTATTGAAGCACAGTATAATACATGAGCGCTGTTGGAGCGCACAAAAGAGAGTTCGGATACCTTCCTTCCTCACCACTCCGCATGCAGACAATCAAACTCAAAGATCCCCAACCTTGGGCAAGTTTGGCTGGTCACCGCTGT
>JABAJS010007967.1:0-10723 GCA_018221635.1 Tephrocybe sp. 10521TJB
CCGGGATGTGAAACAAGGAAGAGAGCATACCTTTGATGATACATAAAATACACCACAGAAGCTCTTGCAGACTAATGGCGCAGCTAATGAGTATCCCCTTGGGCATGAGGATATTCGTGTGACAACGGAACACGGTGACAGGGGCCGAGGGGCGAACCTCAGAGACCCCGCTATGGCGATGAGGGAGACGATTTTCGGCATCATGGTCACTCTCCTTTCTAAGGGAAAGTGGTTTGACGGTACGCCGTTTCTCGTGTTTCTCGTGTTTCTCCAAGGCTCGGACTGACAAGCCCTTACGGATCAAGTCCGAAGTACTGTCGAGCTGGTCTCCAATCGATATGTCGTGAGACGCAATGATGTATTCTTCTTTGGTCTCGTTCTCTAGCATCTCGTAAATATCGCCTTCAGACGGATAAAGATCACGATCTTTATCCATAGGCCTCCAGTAGCGCTTGAGCGCGTAAGTCTGATGAAGAAGATCGTTAGAATTCATCAAACGACGGGGAATAGACCCGACCTTTTCAGGGTTGAATCTCTCTGTAAATTTGATAACTTCAAACACAATGGTGGCACGACTGCAGATCTCTGCGGAACGGATGGCAGAAATAACGCCTATAGAGACATATTGCACTGTCTGGCCATTCACGACTACGTCGATTACCCAGTGGGTTTTATAACGATTGACAGTGCTCTTGTTGGCGTCGCGGAGAAATGACTCAACAATTTCGCCCGTAGTGGGGATATAGACTTTCATACCCGTATCCCATCCAAGGTCTACTGGTTTCATCCGTGAGAACCCTGTGATAATGCGAATGAATTGCTCGGGCTCCTAGTCGTCGTCAGTGGAATTTGGAAATCGGCCTACTAGCTACGCTCACCCGGTTGATATTGATTGGGGTATCAGTCATCATCATTCCCGAACGGTCGCACATTACCAAAGTAAGCTCGTCATGGCAAAGGACGAACCCGATTACAAAGCGACGGTCCAACTGCTCCATCAGTATCTGGCGCATGTATGGTAGGAGCTGCAGAACAGCTTCCTCCCATGCGCTCGCGAGAGCTTTAACTTCATAGACGTTGTGCATCCTGTACCACCAGAGAGGATATACCTCGAGCTGAGAAAAAGCAGTAAGCAGAGTGTATAAGGCTATACAACATATGCCTTACAAGGTCTGCCTTCGCCTTCTCCATCTGCTCCTTGGTAGTTTTCAGATCTTCTGTACCACTTCTAGTCCGCATGCCTGCTTTGATTTCGAGGTTAGTTAATTTATCACCAAGTTTTTTCATAACTTCCACGTTGAAGGCACCCCCGGCACCATCGGGACGCGTTGCCGCCATCTGGGGGTCTTCAGAAAGAGGAGCGTTGCTATGGCAGTCTATATATATGATATTGGTCTCGACTTCGTGGTGAGGTATGGCGCTGACAATGGCGTTACAAGCCTCGACGAAGGGCGTGTACAGCTTGTCCTCTTGTCCTTCTTTTTTTGGAAAACCTGTCCAGCGGCCATTTTGATAGGATTTAAATTTTTTGAGGTTCGTGAGGATATTTTCAGATGAGGCGGCCTCGGGAAATATCTTCGCGAGGAACGATTGGGTTTCGACAAGATGGAGAGTGTTATAAATATCTCTCCCGACACCTTCACGGAGTTGAGCTGCGCGCATTTTCTCGCGTGAAGATTCAATAGTTGGTCCTGATTTATGTGGAGTATCGGTGTGTGCAGACGCTGACCGTGACATGGTGGGGAGTTATCAGGGGGGAGGTTGGGCAGGAGACAACCGAATTAACCCACCTCGTTTCTTTTATCAGAACCCTTTGTTATCTGATCAATCTCCGTACACGAGGAGATGACAATGGAATATCGATAATGGAATTTCAAATATATGTCACGCCGGTTCTTTTAGGTGGCCAGTTACACAGCAGACACGTTTTTCGAAGATTTTACAGGCACAGAAGTTCACGAGTCCCAGCAGTAAGCGCACAGAAAGACGTGTACTAAGCTTCCAGAGTATCAGCGCCTGTATTGGCAAGAGAGAGTTGCACGGTTAAACAATGAAGCTTTGAGGAAGTCGAAACTTTTCAATTGCAAAACTGGAATTAGGCGCGCAAACATATATCACGTGGTACGATGCATCAAATGATGGCAACCGCCACCGCACGTTGCCTACGCGTTTGTTTCGGCTAAGAAAAGGGGGTCTGATGTGGCAGACAAGGGTCAAGATAACATACTCGAATTGAAGTATGTCTGGTCTTCTTTAAACAGTATAAAACTCTAGCATACGCAAATTCATGGGCCAACGCCCAATGAGCGCTAAATTCAAGGCAGAGGCCATCAACAAGCCATGCAAAGGCCATGCTTCGTGCAATCGTTGACTATATGCATGGGAAGTGGAATCGCAAAATGGGGTGAAAAAAAGTATGCATCAACTTGCATCAAGCCTCACCAACCCCGCCTGTTCCAAGAATGTTTCCATTCCCCGTATCCGGATCCTCTATGACTTTGAAGCCCGCCAAACATCAATCGGACAGTTTCTCGACACTTGGTTGAATACTTTTCAGATGAGTTATGTACGCGTTTGATGGCTGGAGAATCCACATGCCCGTGAACACTGCACTACTTAGGCGTAACGCGAACAAACGGTCTAAAATTTAAATGGTACAGCACCGCACATACCTAATATTCTCCCATCTCTCAAACTTCCAGACATTTCCGCAAATTGTGAACGGGGTACTTAATAATAATTACCCGGGTGCTATATATTGATCATCTGCCTGTCATACATACTATTCATACTCTTCTCCGTAGAAATCCATTGTTACTGCGCAAATTTATATTTACCTCGATCCCAGTTTCAGAACTTGACAGAACTTGACCTGAAGATCTATACATAGGTCTTGGAAATTCTAAGGGTTTTAACAACTTCAAGTTGAATACGGTTGTGGGCCGTGATACTCCTCAGCGCTCTAGAGATTTGGGCCAAGTGAATACCCCTATAGCGTTCTCGTGTACATTCGTGTGATAAGTGAAGTCAAGAGCCAAGAGGGTACTTCCGTTAAAGCTCTTCTCCGACGCTCGCAGTGTTGAATCCAGAGCCAATCCTACTTTCTCGTCATCTCGTTATGCCGTGCACCCCACGGACTTCCGTGGATTTTTTTTCGTTTCTGCTCGCACCTGGAGCACATACTAGATGAGAGGATCCAAGGCAGCTTCTACGATCCACATAAAGGCATTCAGCTTGTCATTAGTACTATAGATATCGTGTTAGGTTATAACACAAAAAAGGCGTGACACTTCTGGAAGCTAAAGTGAGACCTTCGAATCCCACTGGGCAGGTGATTTTCTTCTTCAACCACGACCATGACCACGAACCTGGGTGCTGGTTGCATGCCGCCGAGTGCTATGGCGGTGAGGATACGACCAATGCCTTCGTCCGACGATCCAAGACGAAGTCAGAACTAGACCCGCCGCGCAACACCTCTCTAAATCATTATGATCTGATTCAACAAGTGTCTAGAGGTGTCTAGCTAATCTTTTCATATGCTTTCCGAGACTAATCTGTGGCGTCTTCACCTTATATATAGGATTTGCTGCGGCCCTGATGACGATCTAGTTTTGTCTGGTTGTTTGAGTCCGAATATTCGGTCCGAGACCCAACACGGAGCCTGAATAGGCCTGAATATGTTTTACAGTGACATTAGACCTGCAGAGAGTTGTGTGTGTAAGTGTACCCCTTGCGTGTTGAATGTTGCAGATTTAGAGCTTTATTTTTAGAGACGGCAAGAACGGCAGTCGGCATCAGTCAGATCAGATGACCCATTGAGGGCCCGTGGCTTTATTCGCTTTTCACTTGCGCAGTCACTCTTATACACACACCAACGCTCTTTTATTCGCTGCGGGCGACGGCGAGCGACGACCTCCTGTCCTCCATTATTTTTCTAACGACTTCTCACATACTCACAAGAAAGACCTGGTACATCTTGGCGCGTCTATAATGAGGTTCCAAATCATAGGCCTTGGCATCCTCCAAGCGGTCCTCTTAGCTTCCGCTACTGTAACCATCTATCCCACAGCCACGACATTAACTACTGCTGCTGCTGCCGACTACACCGGAGCTGCGGCTTACAATCCGACCACTCTCACCCCTCCTCCGGTACCCACCGGCCTTACCACCGAATTTGTTATACAACTTGAGGCTAGTGGCACCTCCAACCTTTCTGTCACGCAAAATGGATCTTTCCTTGGTTTTTCGATAGAAATGTCCGTTGTAAATCAAGTTTGTAAGTGCACTCATCTCTTTCCGTTACATAATGCTCAAAAAGTACAACAGTGGGCTCGAATTCGTCAGTTGATTTCTTCAGTATAGTCACCTGCGTTGATTAGCATTTTTTCATAGTACCGTCCTTCAAGTTGCGTTCCTCAATCTTATGGCAAACCTTGCAGAGCGTTCAGGACGTATCAATATTCGTGTCGGAGGAAATACCCAGGACACGGCCACTTTGGTACAGAGCACCCCTGATGGGAAAATGGTTGAGAAGAACATCACCGGAGTCTCTAATCCTGTAAGATGTTGCCCTTTTCATAGGTTTCACCCGGTACTCACTTTTCTACGTTACTAGACGAACACACCGCCACTCATATATACCCCTGACCTTCTCTACATGATGGCCAATATTTCACAACTTGTCAACGTGCACTGGTTTGTTGGTATGTTCCAAAATTGTGTGATCTTCATTTTTCTTCACTCATGCGAGCCTAGGCATGCCCTTCCTGATAAATGATACCGATACGCGAATTGCAATAACTCAATATGCACAGGAGATCCTTGGGGACTATCTAATGGGCGTTCAAGTTGCCAACGAGCCTGATCTTTACGCGGCACATGACCATTTCACTACCGTAAGTTTTTTTTTTGGTTGTTTAAAAAATTATGTTCTCATAAGACTGTAATAGTACGAACCTGCTGATTACTATAGCGACTTTGGAACCTATATCGAAGCCTTAACTTCCGCAAACATAAATTCACAAAATCTATTGGTTGGGCCGAACATTGCAGATGCGGACTGGACACCAGAAGATGTATGGAATACAGGTTTTGTCTCGACATACAGTGAAAACTTGGCGTTTGTTTCAGTAGAAAAGTGCGTGTTTCTCACCCCCCCCCTCTTTTTTTTTTCCACAAAGAAACTAATTTTCCGCCGCACAGCTACCCGACAGACAATTGCGCTGCCATGTTCGATACCGGTGCCGCTCCAGTAGTCCCTCAAGACATTTTCCCGGACTTCTTGGCGCACAACGGAGCTTACTCGGGCGTCAGCATCATCCAAAAGTTCCTCAATTCATCAGCGTTTGCCCTCGAGAACAATATGCGGCTACTGATGATGGAAACCAATACGGGTTCGTGTGGTGGTTTCGCAGGGATTAGCGATGTATTCGGCGCCGCTCTGTGGGGAATCGATTACTCCTTTGCGATGGCATATAACAACTTCGGAGGTGGAATGTTGCACGTTGGTGGACAGAATGTGTTTTACAACGTACGAGTCTTCCCGCCCCTTCTTACAACCATGTGGCTTATCTCTGCTGTGACAGCCATTTACGCCGCCCCCAACCAATCAATCGTCTTTCCGCCAATGGTCCGTTGGACCGGTATACTACTCTACTCTTGTTTCTGCAGAAGCCATCGGCCCCTCAAACGTCACTCAAGTCCTCGATCTCGCTGCTAACAGTGACAACCCTTACACCCCAGCATACGGGTTCTACGAAAACGGCGTCCCTGTTCGTGTTGGGATCATCAACTACGTCTCAGACCCAACGGGCGCCAGCGATCTGACTGTGCAGATCGCGATCGGAGGCTCCGGAATTGGGCAAGCAAATGGATCCCCGGCGAGCGTACAAGTCAAGTGAGTGTGGCTTTGCCTTGCGTGGTTCACATTTCGAAGTTCGTGTTGTTGATTGATGCTGTCTCAACCTATAGGTACCTTCTCGCAGACTCGGTATCACAAAAAGGTAACTTCACATGGGCTGGTCAGGTATGGATGGGTTTTTCTTCTTTCTTCTGTCCCTCGCAATCTCAGTTGATCTCTTAAGACATTCGGCGAAGTTTTCACATCCGACGGACGGCCGGTTGGCGACCTGAACATTACCACCATAGCCTGTGACAGTGACACCAATCTCTGCAGTATCCCCGTGCCTGCCCCCTCCTTCGCACTCGTTTTCCTCACTAGTGCTTCCATTGATGAGCCTGGCGCAGCCGCTACTACGACGTTCCCGACCACCGTTATCACAAAGACAGTGAATACTGTGACAGTCAATCAGGCAGTGCTCGAGACATCGAATGGTGGGTATGGACATCTACTAGGGAGCACGAGCTCCGGAAGTGTCAGTGGTGCGACTGTTGCCGGGATAAGGGCTGCTCCTGGGATAGTATCGGTACTGGCGCTGGCGTCGGGATTGCTTGTCCTCGTGAGGATGTTTGGGCGGTGATTGAGGGAGAGAGAACAGGAACAATTGTTTTGTTGCTCATACTGCTACATCTACTTACTATTGCTGTCGTTACTCATAGGGATCTTTGGTTTGATCTGTTCTTATATACCTGCCATATACCGTGGACACTAACTTCTAGATCGAGCATGTTCAACCTCCTGCATTGTATAGTGTAGGCTCCACGGGGACTATCCTCGCTCACATATTTGAGTCCACATTCTATATTTCTACATCAATGTGCATAGCTACTCCGAAATCGGAGAGCAGCGCAAACGCCTTTGCATCACATTTAAAAGTAGATATGTATATTATTCGTAGAAATACTTGCATGATGAAATTAACAGGTACCAAGAAGGTAGCGTTCCCTTGAATCATACTATACCTATGTAGGGGTATGATAAATTCCGAACATGGTAGGACCATTCGTACTATGCGGCACATACTTCCTGTAAGATGTATCCACATCTATAGGAAGTGCCTTTAGATATGAAACGTCCCGGGCCCTCAGCCTCTACGTAGCCCTACAGCTTGGCCCATAGTAATCTTTATTTACATAGCACTACCAAATCTACTCAGGCTACCTACCACTTGCAGGCAGGTACGTAATTTCGCAGCAGCCTACATGAACTTCCCATTTTCCTGATGCTGTTTACTACGCTGGGCTCCTAGTGAATTTTCCTGTCATTGTCCTCCTGTTCTCGGCGGCATTCTCTGTCTTCTTTGATCCATTGAAGGGCAAGAGCATACGGGGTGGTCGATGGAAGTTCTCGAGATGCCAAAGAAGACCCTATGGTCCCGAAGAATGGCCATATATCAGAAGGGGGGAGTGCATATGTAACACGGCCTGAACGTATATGCATAACATGGGTTGGGAAGTCATCTGAATCGTCAAAAATGTGCGTTGCGTCTAGAGACGACAATCTTAAGCGCATTGAGAGAATCAGCCCGAAGTTACTTGCATGATATCGTGACATTGCGTTCAACTCTGAGAAAACTGAGCAAGTTGTTGCGCACAGTCACATCCAGGTCAACTTTCGAAATCACTCGATCGTAGCCAAAAGTACCAGCATCGCTGCCCGAACCCCTAAATACAAGCCCCACAACTGGTCGAATTTTATAAACATCGCAGAACCACTACATACTTTCTGCACGTATTATTCTTTATTCTTCTTCCACTTGTATGAAGGTTGATGGTGAAATACGAATTCGTGAGGGAATTTGATTCGGGCCTCGAGAGATCAACCGTCATGTATCTCTCTTCAGGAAACAAGATCACGAGCATTAGGGCTGCGAGTGATTCTCCGGCAAGGAGGGAAGATCGAGATTGCAATAGGCGATATAGAAGCGTAGAATTCTATACAATGCCAAAGTTTGTCTATTAAGCTACTCATCATATTCTATCGATATCAGCACGGTCGTACGAGTAGACAGTCCACACACCTTTCATGCCTCTTGGCCTCAACTCTTCTAGTTGGAATCACAAGGCGCGGACACCCGTCAATAGGTGACTAGCACCACCTCTCCGACATGCCAATGACGAGGGGGGATCAGAGATGCACAGTGGGAGGGAGAAATCGACTTAGATTGCCCGGTATCGATATCCCTCATTCGAACATCCGGGAGGCTGAAGTCACAAAATATATTCCTGACTCGTATCGAGATGATGCTAAGTAAAAAGTACTGCAACACAATTCTCTAGCAGCACTGGTCAATCTACGATTCAACAAAGGTCGAGGAATGCCTTACCGTCATTATACCACCCCATCAATCACCCAATATACCTCCCATGCTTTGTGAACTCATCATCAGCCTTCAACCGCTCCAAATCCTCATCCCTCAAACAAATCGCAACTACAATCTCGCCATCAAGCCTCCGGGGCATCAAATATATCAAGCTTTCAACTGGAACAAACCGCGGCCTGCGTACAGCCTCTGGTTTGCCCAATCCCAGTGCAAAATCAAGATCATAACAGTCCACCTTGGCCCACGAGCTCAGCATTATGTCGACAGAAAGATCAAGAGTGGCTGTGACGGAAGCGATGTTCTTGTCCGGTGAGCGGTAGAGGAGTGTCGCAAGGGCACGGGCATTATATGCTAGATTCGAGGTTTTAGGATCCACGGCTAAACGAAGTTGGGATGCTATGTGGCCTAATGGCTCCTCCACCAACTTTTGGACAGCGTAGGTGTGATATGCCATGCTCTGTACAAGACCTGGGTACGTCGATGGGATATCTAAATACCGGCGCACATCGACTGCGCGGGCGAACGTGGACTCGGCGGTGGTGAAAGTTAGGCGGGGGAGCCGGGCACGAATAATGGACTGCCAGATGAAGGCGCTTAGAGCATCGTCGGTGGAGATGAAGCCTGACGGAAGGGTGATGGTCCTTGTCGCATATGATTTGAGGTCGGCGAGAGAAGAGGGCGAGAAGCCGAAATTGGCCCAGGTGGAAGGGGGAGGGGGAGGTGGTTCAGATGGATTGGCACTGTCTGGGGCAGGACGGGGTTTGAACATCTGGCGATCGAGTTCGGGGCCTGGTTGGTAGGAGTCATCGAGGAAGGAGATGAGGTTACGGCGAGCTAGATTGCCGGACGATAATTCCTCGGCTGTAAAGGGTTCACTTCGACACGCCTTGGACAGGAGATGGATAATTTGGCCTTGTCCAGTCATATCCATTACGTGGTGTTGGCCGAGAAAAGTGAGCACTAGACCACCAGTGATGAAAGTGGCTTGAATGAGAAAAACTGGAACGTCCAATGCAGCCTCGTCAGATCCTGGGATGGTTCGGCGAGGTGCTATGATGCTTTCATCAAGCATGCTCATAGGAAAGCTGGATTCTCTGAGGCCGTTCATCGTCAGAATCGAGGGATCATCTTGGAGATATTTCACGATCAAACGTGGTGTCTTCTCCAAGGACACGATTTTGTAGAAGCCTGTATTGCCCTCGCTAGCGCCTTCGTTAACAACCTGGCCTGCTACCCAAGGAAAGCTCTCGGATAGTTGTTCAAGTCCCGCTGTCAACGTGCTGATGATTGCTGGATGTAAGGACGTATCGGCGACTGGGAAGCATAACGCTATTTGGGTATAGATATCGAGTCCTGGTTGTTGTCCAAGGACATCCAGATAGTCGATAAGATCCATGAATGTGGGCGGTTATAGCGTCATTCTACGCGGTTGGCCCCCATTAAAATGGCTGTCATGTGCGAAGTGAGTCGACGAGGCTCGGCAGGCTCGGCTCCGTCGGGCTTGGCGGTTTCCGAGCCTCGAGGAAAGAAGACATGGACGTAGGAGACGCTTATAAGAAGGAATTATTTATTTTGCGCTGAGTCTTTGTGGTTGAAGATTGCTCAAAGACGTTTCGATCTATGATATATAACAGAAGACTAAGAAAGGCGAAGACATGTCTAAAAGAAAACGTACGAAGGCCATAGAAACAACTGAGGTATTCCTATACTCACCTCAAGCGCTGGTCATGAGCACAATATACGCGGATATCCTAGGAAAATGATTTCCACGTTTTGACGGTCTAACGACTCGGTTTTTGAACTTATTGAACTTGATTATGTCATCGCAGCTGTCAAAATTGAAGGTCACCGCTCAAGCGCTCATCGATCATCTTTAGGACTGGCACTTGCGGGGGCTTGCTATAGCAGAAGATATTTTAGAACTGTGTATCACTCTCATGCAACAATTTTAATATATGGTAGATACAAGGATGTCTATTATACTATACAAATGAAGAAATTTGGTCTGTCAATTCAACACAAATCGACTAGTATTAAGAGTGCTTCGCCCTCTTCGAGGGAGGAGAATTGGGGCTAGTAGGAACGGTATGCGAGACGGGATCGTAGTAATTTGGGGTCGTCTGGAATGGTGTAGGACGGTGAGGCGACCCTGTAGGTGTTATAGGCATCTCGGTCCCCGTAGATTGCGCCTTATATTTTTTGAATATATCCAAGAGCCCCTGTCGAGTATCTTTCCTACGCTTGACTTCTCGATCAGTGTCTTCAGTGTAGTCGTGCTTGTCAATAATGGTAGGTACGGAGTCAATGGTCGAATAGGCCTCCTCGAGAAGGCGAATGACGTGATTGTGGATGTTGTAATATTCGTCCCCGCGAAATTCGTATCCAGAAATGAGGGTATCCCACCAATGCTGGACAAGACCTTTGAGTGGGGCGAAGTAAGGGTGGAAATGCGTTAGGATTTCTGCCTCGAATATCTTGGGGTTGTTTAACAAGGCGAGTTT
>JABAJS010007968.1:0-10649 GCA_018221635.1 Tephrocybe sp. 10521TJB
GAATTTGGTCAGTCCTTTATAGCAAGTTCATCTTTCAAAAAGTATGAAACATTGGGACAGTTTTTTGAGCCACTGTATACCTATTGCCCTTCTAATATACATCATCTGATTATTCTATCTGCTCCATGTGAGTTATGATACCCCAATTCCATACATCAAGAAATGCCTTTGTAAACAGGATTGCATGATCACACACCATAAAGCTTACACTTTTACATATGTGTTTCATGCCTTTATTTCCACACTCACCTGCACTAGTATTTATTGCACATATGCAGGCATCAAACTCCATGATGTTGCTTGAAAAACAGGCTTGGCCACATTTGGTATGATCATGAGCATGCATCTCATCAATGAGGAATTTGGTGTATTGGAAATAGGCAGCCTCATGAACAAAACAGTATGGAGCCAGTTGGCAGGCAAAGTCATAAATGATGATTTCTGGTGCCAAGGGAAAGTGAGTATAGATTGCAAAGAAGACATCATTTCAACCTTCTGCAATGGGTATTGCATGAAATCCAAGACAAATGGAATGTGTGCACCAAAGAACAAGAATCCCGCCTGTAAGATGGTTCTTGGAGTATGTCTTGTAGAACTTGTTGCAGTCACCCATCAGCTCAGCATCACGATCAAGGATTGAGGAATCATAGCACAGCCTGGGATAGGCATGGTGAGTTCAGATTGCTGGAAGGCCATAATATGTTCCTGTTGCCTCCCATCTTTCTGGTTCAAGACTGCTGACTGGAGCAGGATCATGTTGGGCAAGTGCTGAGTATACAGTTGAAGCATGGGTTGCAAGCCATGCAGCAGTGTCTCGAAGTTGTTGGGGTATTAAAGACCCTTCATTTGGCTGTTTACAACATGCCCAATTGCAGGAACCAAACTTTGTAACCATTCAGGAATGGCCACATTAGGTTGCCAAGCCATGTCAAGAAGTGGTGCAATGGCAGAATACAGAATAAGTTGCAGAATTATATCAGGTGCTGCAATTTGTTGTAGAAGCCCTCAGTATGATCTATGGTGCCTCAATGCAACTCCTAATTTAAAGTAGAAGCTGAGTAGGGAAAATAGTTCTGGGTAGAGATTCTCCAGCTTCACTGTGTTTGGAAAATTCTGTGCATTGTGTGACACAGACAATTTGAGAAGATTTTGAACTAATGAGCAGATGTAAGGCTGCATTATTGCAGGAAGCCCGTGGACTTTATGAGAAGATATTGATTCAATATGCTGGCTTGATGAGTCAGTGAAAGTGGGAGGCTGAATGTGACAAGTCAGCTTGGAGTTGCTAAATCCAATACTGACACCATCTGCTATGATTATATTCAGTGATGGGCCACACATTGGACATCTCATCCCACTATCAAGTTCCTGAAGACGAATAAAAGAGAACCAGACACAAACAAAGGTATCGTCTGAGCAGAACTTGACATCAAGACCATGTTCAAGATATGCACGAGAAACTGTCAAACAAAATGCAGAAAACGGGGTTTTGGATGCTGTGTACATATTTGTAAAGCCATTGAGGAGATCATGAGAGAAGAGCATGGTGTTGTTCCAGTTAAAAATACCATAACAGCTCAGATCTGAGCCAATGTATTGTTGGCCATGTCGACAGACTGGGCATTGAAGCAATTCAATGGTCACTTCACGCCTGCAGGTCAGGTCAAATAAAACAGCTTGTCGAGTCTCCTTGGTACCTGTTATGGCGTAAGACTGCAATAAAGAAAAAGCATTGGTAATAGATGTTCCACAACAGCATTGGGCACTATCATCGAGCGGGAGATGGGTACCCTCAAAGCAGAGTTTTTGTGCATTCCATGAAGGTTCAGTACTCAAGGAACACCACTGAGGTGGAGGTATATGTAGATGCAACATGCATCCTTGTGAACCAAGACCATCATTGTGCCCAGCAGCCTGAATGAATAATGAATTTTCCCTGTCATTGTTAGATTTGTCGGCATCATCTGTAACAATACCAACTTCAGATAATCCTTCAGGGATGAGGCCAGCTTCCATTGCAAAGGTAACAGCATGTGTTCAATGCTTACAGGCATCTGAATAGCAGCATCATTGACAATGCCATCAACCATTATGTTGAAATGTGACAATTACTCATTTGGATGACTTGTAGCGATTATCAGACAACGATGTGCAGGAAAAAATGAGAACATCACGAAAAGGTGTTGACTGGATGAAAACAGCAGGAGGAAGTGGTGAAGAAGCAAGGCACACTAAGTCATTGATAGCCCATATATAACAGCAGAGAATATGTTCATGAGAACATGATAGTGAGCTTTCCATGGAGGACAGACACAGGACACTCCATATGTGTTGGCACTGTGTGGTAGTCGAGTTACATGATAATATGTACCAATCTAGCCTCCAAAATGAATAGAGAAATAAACAATAGATCATTTAACGCACCTCAAGCATCTTCAAGTTGAAATCCTAACCTTGAAAGACAAAAGTGTGTTGATCAAGGCAAAATATTGCACCAACTTTATCGAGGGCAAACCAGTATTCGGAGTCAGCTTCATTGAGGTACGACACTGCTAGGTTTACAGGTACTGCTTCATCAGAAAATGATTCGAAAGAGACATCCTGACATGAGCCAGTCACATTTTGAACTACTTGAGAAGCAGCTGCAATGAAAGATGCCCTGAGAGTGAGCCAGAATATCAAGGGAAAACTGTTCACAGCTCACAAAGGTCTTCCATTGTCCAATCTAGTACAACATCACCCAAGATATCATGTTCAGGTCTATTTGGAAGTGATGGTGTTGAGCTTGAGGAGTTTGCAGACAGTAGTACCACTGGTGGCCATGGAATTGTACATTGGTTGCAGTGGGAACGTGCAGCACTGTCCTCGTTGAAGGTGAGTTTTGCACAAGTACGCAGTTTTAGAGCTGGATGGGACGAGGTTTCAAATTTAAGAAGACTGCCTTTGTGGCTATGTGAACTTGAAGACCGTGAAATTGACATGGAGAGATGAGGGTTGAGAACTGAGCTTACAGCACAACATGTTTGGCATGCGGCAAACACCTTAAATGATCACACCATCCAGCTTAGTTGTACATATTGCATACCTACTTATACATATGTTGCCTATGAATAATACATATGCAGTCAACGCTCACAAGACGAAGCACACAATAGGACTGAAAGTAAGTAAGCCACAATCAACAAGCTCAAGCACAGCTACTCTTACCTTGGAGGCTTGCAAATCAACAACCAGTACAGGTGGATACCTTGCAATCAACAACTTATGAAGCTTGCTCCCTGCAACATGTCTGAACCTTGATCAACAAGTTCAAGGGCAATCGATCTTACCCTTGCTTGCAAACTATGTCATATAGGCAAACATGACTGAAACTAGTAAAGTAAGCATTGATCAAAAGGTGTAGTGGCAATCGGTCTTACCTTCATGAATCGACAAACTGTGGTATGGGGAGAGCTCGCTCACTACAATCCGCAAATGCGACTGAACACAAGTAAGTGTCTATCACGAATGTCAAGGTTATGGAGCGAACCGTGGTTGTGATTGATGAGCACTGAGCCACTGTACAGGTTAAATTTGCTCCCTGCAATGAGCATGTGATGTGACTGAAAACAAATGAACCTTGATCAACAACTCAGAAGGTCAAGCTTACTATGCATGAAAATTGACGGCCTGGCATACAAGTTGACTTACTCCATCTCCATTGTACTAGCTGTGGTGTGCATGGGCAGTGATCAAAAACAAGTGAGCATGAATCAATAAGGGTCTCTGGTCAAGGGCGGAAGGATCATACCACATTTGCGAATGGAAGGGCTGTGGTACAGGTCAACTTAGGTCCACTACCAGGGGAAGAAGGGCCTGTTTATATCTTCAAAATAGATATGCATGTAGTGGAAGAGACATACCTGATTGAACACAGCAGATAGTGTGACCCACACTAATACAGGGTACTGTAGGAGCAATGGATAGAATAGGGCTCTACAAACATGACAATGGAGCCATAAAAGATGGCAGTGGAGTTACATACCTATTTATACAGGTCCCGGCAACCCAAAACTTCATTCTGCACAATAGACAGAGTGAACTTCTTGGCACCGATTCACACATTGGTGTTTTCATCTAACGCAGAATGAAGAAGTCAATCTGTAGATGGCAAAGAATGATCAGCGATTAGTTCGTCAAATTATGAGGTCTACTTACCTGGATCTCAGTTTCAAGCAGAATGTCTCTGTGGATGGCAAGGAATGATCAGTGATCAGTTCATTGGATTCTCAAGTCTACTTACCTGGATCCCGGCTTCGTGCAAAGGCTCACAGCCTACAGGTGGACATGCGAAGGCTCTGGCAAGGGCTTGGTGAGTCATGATGTAGAATGGGAGGGGTCTTACCTACGTTACCACGCACAATGCACGTCGAACTCAACGACAGGGTGCTGACTAAGCGCTGTTGCAAAGTATGTGAGCCTATGCAGAAGTTGAGCACTGTAGAAAGTAGGCATGTAAATAGGCTGCCGACGAGCGGCGTGCCTGTGCTAGATGGATGGGGGAGATGTGGGATTCGTAAAATTGGTCTCTACTTAAGGCAGGCAAAGATCAATTCTCAGGCTTCACGTGTGATTTTCATTCTCTGCATCGCATGTATATGTCAATCTTTGGATAACAGGGATAATTCATTCTTCGTTATTCCTTCAGCGGTTATCCCAGGATCATATTCAAATAGCAGCTGGCCTTCACACTTCAGTTTTCCTGCATGCCCACGCCGTGCCCTCTCTTTTTCTTGCATTACCCGGTCTCGCGCTTCCTCTGCATCACCGGAGTAAAATGTGGGTTCATGTAGTGGCCCAGTACACCCTAGCCGTCGAAGAGATGTGAAATAGGCAAGTGTCTTCTTGAAGAGACGAATACTGAGAGATCTTGAAGAGACGAATACTGAGAGATCTTGCTTGGACCTCATGAACGGATCTTTCTTGCTGCACTCGATACATTAAATCCTCTCTTGATGCCTTCAAATGGGGCTTTCTAAGGTCTTCTTGGTCTGAAAAAGGGCAAACCTTGCTGCCTTGGCCTGAAGCATGTCACAATCAATCCGAGAGGCAAATCTGTATTGTCTAATAGTATAACATACACGTCGAGTGGCATACACGAAATGGTACCGGGGTTCCCTTATCATCTACAAGCAGCATGAAATCCATCCCCTTGAACTGCCTCCTTGGTCCTCCTCGTGAATAGACAAAATCTCTAGCTGGGTTGTACTACTGCGCATGCGGATCCAGCAGAAATAGATGCCCAATATATCCACGTTGGCTTGTATCAGGATACTCAAGAGTAGAGCTTGATGGTGAGTATGTATACAGAATATCGAGTGTTGTCTTGCGATTTAGTTTGACGTCGTAACATGGTGGATTGTTGATTGGAGTGAATGTTGAGGCTATTTGCACGTCGATGGTGCTGTGTAACTGTGAGCGTGCAGGCGAAGACTGAGGATGCAGGATTAGACCCTCTTGGGAGCGTAACGGAACATGGTCTTGAGTGAAAAATGCGATAACCTCATTGAGGGCAAGCTGAACGTGCTCCGGCGCATGGAAACCAGATCCTCTATCGAGAAGGCCAGCCAGTGCTTTCAGTTGAGGAGTCACATCGCATGCACTGGCAGCAGTAGAATGGAGCTGACCAGTTTCCACATTGTCTGGATTGAGAATGGTGTGTAATGAAGCCATTGTATGTTGGCAATGCACTCACAACGTCTGAAGATGCTCTTCGTTCCTCACACATAAGTCCCTCCACCTCTCCGTCTTTCCTGCGATTTCAGCGGACAGTTTCTCTCCATTCAAACACTATAGCACCTTTCTTAGTACCGAGGTGGCATTTATGGGCGGCAAATTGAGCCATCCCTTTGTGCCTTTGTGGCAGCGGGTCGCCCACTGTCCTGAAACAAAGTAAACCATAAAGAGATAAATAACTAGTACCGTACCAATTGGGATATGCGTGACACATTTACAATAGACAAATTCATGAGGGGGGAGATGAGGGGGGGAGCAGACCGGCGATGGCGGTCTGTTATCTCAGTCTCGATGTGAATATAATCTTATCTTGCCTTCCAAACTGTTTTCGTTCTAGTTGTTCCTGGATCTCAAAATACCAATCGAACTATGACTCCGTAGTGGATTGTCCATTTGAAATCATCGGATGGTGTTTACTTGTTCGGTGCTTTCTTCGGGTCGCATTTGAAGCTTATTTGGCGCCGCGAGGAAATTGCAACTACAGGCAAGGTACAGGCAAGGTAAAAACTTAGAAACCCGGTGAAAAGTGTGTGAGCGTTATTATATGGAACCAATCACTCGTTTGACCGGTCCGGGGACTCCGCGGGTTTTTTGCGGGTCTCCTTCCTTGGACTCTCTTCAATCTCCGAGTCAATTAAGCTTTCTCGTCTGCGTCAATACGAGAGAGTGAGCTTCTCTTCCAATTATCCATTATTTACTACTAAACCCGCGACACGCTCCTGCAAACACCGTACACGAGCTGAAAACTCAGAACCCATCATCATCATTTATCCCATAGTAATGTCGTTCATTATTGGAATAGCGAATCCGGAAGACAGACTGGAAAGCTATCACATGTAAGTCTCGATGGTATACAACTAAATGAATACTCCCCCCCAACTGGGCCCTTTGCAATAATGACTCCCAGTACCCTCTGACACCCGTGTCAACTGAAAAAAAAGTTGTGTAACATACGGCTGAAACTTGGTGTGCCTAGCTATCACAAAGGAATAAGGACTTTATAATTTTTAGGGAAATGTACTGTTCTTGTTCGATTCCGAATGAATGAAGGAACGAAGGAAAAAATGGAGGCCTCATATGTATAATGTCAATTCACAGGGGCTCTTTGGTGTCTCAACATTCAAGATGGATGACGTGTGTATGTGGTATGCATCTCAGACTTACGTCTACTAGCTAGTCAAGGTCCATTATCGCCTTTGCATAGGCAAATACGTATCTTGACTCCTGAAATTAGGAGCACAGGGACTTATTATTGTTATTGACACATACTCAATTGCTTGTCAGAAATATTCATCTTATCCCTGACGCCGCTGCGGTTGCTGTGTAGATGACTCACTGGCAGATCAAATAAAACAGTATGTCTGCTTCTTTGGCTCACCGAGATAGTACCTTGCCCCATGACCTCTCTGTAATATATAGGCAATCTCTTGATGCAACGATGGCATAGTTGTCCTTGATTTCCAGGCAAAACACTTACGCAAAACACGTATATTTGCAATTACAAGCTATTTGCACTTATGAACTTTTTTGCTTCCGATGTTGAGATTGGATGTGCTGGTACTGGGAGTTGACTAGTCAGATCCTGGGCCTTGACGCAGGCCCCGTTCTGTTGAGTCGTTGAAATTTTTTCGTTCACATATGCATATGTTTGCTGTCTCCACACAACGTGCCATCTGGAATACTCTCTTTCGGTCTTTGAACTTCTTTGCAGCTCCCCCATTGCGAAGCATGACGTTTGTCATGGGTCGGGTTGTGTTTGTGTGCGTGTACAGTGGTAGTGTGGTACCTTCCAGCTGTCGCTGTGGCGTGTGTCAACTACATACAAGCAAAGCCACAAACCCACAGATAAGCTTTTGAATGTTAGCGTCTATGTTTGCTTGAGGGTCTTATCTCAGATTCTCTGATCTCCATAATAATATCTCCATTTGAACACTGGTAATCGGTGGCGCTGCGTTTGCGGTGTACATGAATGCTAATTACTTGCTGGCAGCAGCTGGCGGATCAACTACGAAATATATGGATAATTTCTCCCTTGATTTTTGGGCAAAGAACTTACGCCATTGAACAATATATTACGAGCTCGACTTTGGCTCTTCTGCTTCATAGTCTCTAATCTCCCCAGTAGTCTCCCTTTCTAGATCTGTTGACAAATATACCATAACTGAACGGTACGGTGCTTGTAGAATAAGTTGTAGACAGTGGCGTCAGGGGGGGAGCTAATGTGGCGGTGGTGCAAAAAATTGTGGCAGCGGTATAACTAAACTCGGCAATGGTATAACTAATCTGGGCACCAGCGCTGGTTATTCATTACTACCCGTTCCTCGGTAGATACCTAATAACTTGAAATTCGGATAAATGGAAAACTAACAGGGAGAGCATTGAAAGAATGGTGTGTGCGTTTCCCGTTTTTCATGCCCAACTCCATTAATTTTAAGTTTTTTCTTTTTTTTTGTTCTTCTTCGACAAGTGTTTGAATCTGATCTAGATTCCGTATATGATATCATAAGCATAGAGTACGAGGTATAAAAGCTCATACTACTTTCCCAAATCCTTACTGCATCATCACCTTCTCCGACTTTCAGAGAACTCGGGCACCCAGCAACATACCATCATCTTCTGACACTATAAGCCTGTCTGCCTATTATGTCCGCCGCCTTTCATGAAGGACAGTACACAATCACGAGCGCCAGCAACGGTTCTGCGTCTCTCCAGGTTACTGCTGAGGATGGTCAGTGCATCGACTGTGTTCAAAACCGCACTTACTTATTCTCCTTCTCCCACCTTGTGTGTCTTAGCATCCGTCGCATTATATGTCGGATCGAAGAACCAAAAGGTGAACTCTCCAAACAGTGAATGCTGATCAAATTTTGTCGTGCCACTGACTATCCCCTCCTACCAGTGGTTGATTCATCAAGTCGGCCTGACACGAGATTACTATATCCAGAACGCGGAAAACGGGCTGTACCTCGTTAATACTCTGGGACACCTGTACGGAATTCCAGACAGGGTGTTAGCAACTCAGTGGAGGGTCCAACAGGTAAATTGGCATTCTACTATCTTTTACCGGTGAGGGGAGCTCAGATTATTATATTATGCATCACGTACTGAATTTAACGGAATATTCACTATAGGCTCGTGTTGTCGGCCCAGCCGAACAACTGTGCACAGCTGCAGCCCAATGGGGAGGTTGATCTGGCGAAGTACCAGCGCCTTCCGGTCAACTTGTGGCTTTTGAATTCAACTACAATTTGAGTTTAAACTCTAAGTGTTGAGTACTTGAATTTTTTCCTCTGGTAAGTGGTTCAAGTATATGGGTCTCCTCGCTTAACTTAAATAATTATGAGTAGTTCGCCCTAGGTCTTTTGATCTCGAGCAGAAATATCCATGCAAACCTTTTATTTCTACTTTATATGTTCTGGAATCCTGTATTCGTATCAGGTTTATGATCGTTTACTCTAGATGTGGACTCCCCCGAGCCCCGACTTCTAAGCTTTAGCGTCAAACTTTATATATACATATCTCATGTAATACTTACTCCGACTTCAACACATTACATGAGCGTTTTCACCACGTGGATTAAGATAGAAGCAATATTCTCATAATGCATAGCTTTTTGCCAGAATCACGATGGGGCCCACACAAATTGCCTGAAAAATGCATAACTCATAATGCATAGGATTATTGACCCGAATATACATTATGAGATGGGCCAAAATTAGGCACTCAGCGCTTTGCGGCGTACCTTTTAGACTCAGTGAGGAGTTTTGGAGTCACGACCAACGTAGAATAGAATTTTTTGGCAGTCTACGTGTTCTGACACTCTCTGCGCACTGTTCCATGACTTACCCTATGCATAGAAAGCCTTGTAATAACTCCCCTCCATACAAACGAAAGCCAAAACCATCTGCCGCCACAGTGCAAAACGATGTTCCAAAGACATCAGCTAAACCAACCCAAGCTGACGACAATTGGTTGACTGTGCTCGTTTACGTTGATTACCATGCCTTTATGTCTCAAGCACAAATCTGTAACCATTTCAAGACGAAGGCGGACCGAGCGCTAGTGTTTTCGCAGTCAGCTCTATCCAGAACGCTAAAATCACGCGAGAAATGAGAAGCTCACGTCCACGATGATCCTTTCATGCTGTCTTCAAAACTCCCATGAATCGTGATGAGGCCTGATGTGGAGAGAGCGTTGATTTTATGGGTGAAGCATATGGAAGAGAGGGTCAAAACTGTCAATTTGTCACGCTTTTGGCGGAGGTCACAGATATTTCACACATATCACACAGTATGACATCTTCTCCTGGTGCATGTTGCATAGGGTTGATGGGTGGTCCCGGCGTATGCATTATGAGAAAGCCCACTGTAGAAGTACAGCAGGTTGAGTGCAGGGCCATCTCACGCCCGCCACGACCACGTGACGAACTGACACGCGTTTGTCACATCACGGGCCTCGTGTTCAACAACTTGAACCACAACTACTACCATGTCCACTGCGCCCGTTCCGCCAACGCAAGTCGGGCGTTATGGCACTCTCTCCCTGATAAAGTCTACCTCACGCAACGAGGTTCTCACTTCATTCGGGATCGACACGGCATGCTTGACGTTCGGAAGGGATCCTACGTGTGGTGTGAGGTTGTATTATCCGGATATAGAGATAGTGCACTGCAGGTTGATTTTTGAATTTGAGGAGCGAAAGGCTTTCTTAGGAGTTCTTGAAGGGAAGGCAGGGGTAGTTGTTGACGGATGTCTTGTTAGCGGCAGAGCTGATAGGGGAGAGCTGATGGTACCGCTTGGGAATAACTCCGAATTCGAGATTCGCGGAAAGAGGTTCAGGTTCACGTACCCGCCTAAGGAGATCAGGAAGGCGTT
>JABAJS010007970.1:0-10556 GCA_018221635.1 Tephrocybe sp. 10521TJB
CATTTACTTGATATCAAGGGCAACGTCTGTGTTACATGTTGTGGACATTATTGCATCGCTCTCCAGTGAAACACTCTCGTTGTTCAACTTGTACGTTGCGCTATCTCAAAAGTTCAGGGTTTGAAACTATACCTATGACAAGCTATTCTAAGTGTCGCATGATATAGAACTTTGTAAGGATGATAAAATTTCACAATGAGATGGCATGACAAATCATGGTATTTAGAAGTCATAAAAACAGACTAATATGGAACAGTTTAGTTTATTTCGAAGACTTGGAAAATGGGATATGCATTCAAATTATTCAGATGCGAGGAATTAGAGTTATGGAGGGGAAGTCCTCACAGCCTCAAGGAGGAGTGAGTCAGTGAGTCAAGCCAATGTGGTGAGATTGTGGGAGAAATTATCCGGCCATCACTGGTGGCCCAAAAAGTGGCTTCAATTATGGGGCAGGTAGTAACCCTTGTAAGCAAGGGGATATGATTCTCTGGATATCTACTCAGACTGTCTCCCTAGGTATTGGACACTCAATATTTGCCAGATACAGTAATAGTTCCTTGAGATACCAAAATGATGATGCATGAATAGTACATTTTCCATACCTGTATTACTATGAATATTACTATGAAAAGATATGTCTTAAATCATCATCTACAATATTAAGGGATTGTTGGCTCTCCAATAAAAAAACTTAGGGTTGACTTTTGTTTTTGAGATAAGGCACATTCCCAAATATAGAGAAGTAAGGCTGCAAATGACAACACTGACAGTCCAAGCCTGATTGTCACATCAGGTCACAACATGGTGGCCTTGCCTTAAACAAACAGTTCGCACTAGCACTCGGCTCCAGCAGCCATGGTCGATCACGACATCACAATCAATGATGACTAAGTGCTGCTTGCTCTCACCATGCCCTTGCTGCCCTATCCACACATGATGCACGCAACACCCTCAACTTCTGTGCACCTAGAGAATGAACCAACTACACTGGAAGGTCCAGATCAAGGGCCCTCCATCCATGGACCTCACCCAACAACAATCAGGGCAGTGCTTGGCAACAACCTGAGCTTGGCACCCAAATTCATGGCCCCAACAACTGTTCTTGGCTCCCACCCCCTCACAATCAAGAGTAGCACTCTCAATAGAGCCATGTCCGTCCGATAACAAGTAGATGCTTACCTATGTGGATGGGTCATTTGTGTTGCAGTTGCATGCATGGCACTGTGTGGTGATAAAGAAGGAGAAAGGCTCTTGAAAGATAGTTATATAGGCATAGTCTTAATTAGTTTGATCATTGTCATTCCATTCCACAAACCTATACATTCATATATATCACAATTGATTCAGATGTGACACAAAAAAAAAACCTGAATCCATGTGAGTGCCCTGTTCATTGATCTCCTGATGTCACACTCCACCCTTAACTCAAGGAATTGGCAACTGAAATACTTTGACTGTCAATTTTTGTGTAAGAACACAATTGCATCTACCTCTCCTGACATGATCATCTTCTGCCAAGTCCATACCAGAAACTTTGGCACCTCACTAAATTGACAGTCCTCTTATGGGAGACAATAGTCCTATCCTGGACATAACAGTTCAGCTTCCAGGTATGTTCCATCAGTTCTATCAGAGCCCATGGTTGCTTAGCAATTTCTTCTGCCAGCTCATCTTCATCCCCTTCCTTCATTGCGACACATGTTGCCAGCATCCCCACTCCTCCTGCCAACATCTTATTCCCTCTTTCTGATGAGTTACAATGACATTCTGTGAAACAACCTCTACAGCAGGAGCTATTGGAGCGATACTTTGTGGACTTAGGGCCCAAATATCCAGATCAGATGTAGTGGCTCTTATTCAACGTCTACCTGAACTTCCTGTCTTCCTTCAATACAGCTGGATAATAGAGCAGCGTCTGAATGATGGAGGGTAAGTTTGGTCCCAGCACCTCCAGCCATTTCTTGCTGAATGCTTGCAATAGTTTTTTCTTATTTAACTTGACTGCCAGCAGTCCAGACTTGCCAAATGCCTACTCTACAACTTCAGCAAGCTTCTCACTATTCAGAACATCTCTATATGCAACATCACCCTTCCTATGATTACTTGTGTGTGGTCCTATGTCACTGACATATCCATCGATGGCTACCTTTTGACTAGTGCTGGGAGCAAATGGTGAGCATAAATAAATAACTAAATATAGTTTGAGGCTGACATGACACAATTTCAGCTGTTTTTAAGTTGATGATGCTTACCCCCTAATTTTTGCTTTCTTTCATCACCTCCAACATGGGCATCCCAGGACTATGGTCTGTATGTATCCTCTTCCCTCTGTTTGCATGATGTGCCTCTGACTTTTTGCAGCTGCTTTCTCCTGGTGCTATTCCAACTACCCTGCAGTGCTTAGCTGTTAACCAATTCATTGACAACTCAGGTGGTATTTGAGGTCTCCGCATAGGCATTGATGCCAGGTATGAGCCTCTGTCTTAATCCATTGTGGCTATTAACACTTTTCTTAGTGTGTGGATCTATCAAGTGTGCTATAGGCATGGACAAGTCAAGAACCCTGAACTTGTTGCCCTCTTTGTACACTGTGCTGAGTTTTTACAACTCCCGCTTCTACCCCTCTTTGTATTCAATGGACCTGGGCACCCTAAGTCTAAGTGAGAAAAGGTGGTGAAGGCAACACTGCATTGGTTGACACAAGACTTTAAGGAACTGCTGGATAGCTTGGCATTTTTGTGGATTGAGGTGTGTTATTTGCTTGGTTGTCCCATTCTTCTCTTATTCTATGACTTCAGGCTCCAGGAGAGGCAGGATCTTTTGGACGTGATTCTGACAGAGGACTCAGACACATTTGTATTTGGTGCTTGGTCCATTATTCGCTTGTGCACATTCTCTCTTGCATGCATCTTGATGTTATTAATGTTTCTAATACAGTAAATGCATTGCTGACTCCCAGAAGGATGAGATCACATTATACAATGCTGAGAATATTGCAGGCAACCCTAAACTTCAACTTGCGCCACCAAACTTCATTCTTATCACACTTCTTGCTGGGGGTAATTATTTGGTAAGTCAATCTAGCCTCCCACGGTGGTGACGATGCTGAATAAAATATGATAGTCAGGAATTCCAGGCTGCAGGGTGTGAACAGCAGCAGCCCTGGTGTGCACTGGCTTAGGAAGAGCTCTTATTCAGGGCCTCAAAGCTGATACTCCAAACTTCTTATTAACATGGTGACAGGATCTTATTGATAAACTTGGGACAAATAAGAGTGGTGAATTACCTTGTTCATATCCTGACTTAGCTGCCAATGTTCCACCCAACTTTCCTGGGCTTACCAAACTCAATTTGTATCTCCACCGTCCATAAGTCTATGTAAGAACATTTAAATGTGGGGTGAAAATTTCACAAACCCACATTAAAATTTTGCCCTCAAGCTCCCAGGGCCCAGAGACATTTAAATATGGGCTCCTCCTCACATATACTCACATTGAAATGCAGGACCCACATTTTATAATGCCTGCTCTTCATAGCTACTTAAACAAATAATAACAATCATTGATGAATGCCTTATATGTCATATTTAAGCATTGACATTATTATATTATGGCCTCAAAACCAAACATTGTATAAGAGGGGGCCCATAGCCTTAGTGGTAAGTGGATTATAGTTATGATTAAATTAGTATAGACAATACACTCTTCAAATGTAGGAGGTTAGGACTTTGCTGATTAGTTCTTGGATTAGGACTATGGTTAGAGATTTAGGATTTATATTGTTACCCAAAAATGTCTGTCACATGATTGATAAGTCACATGGTTCCTACATTTCAATGTGGGAGCAACTGGATAGCTTATATGAAGTGGCCCCACATTCTAATGTGGGTACATGTGGGAGGAGCCCACATTTAAATGTTCTTACATGGACACCTCCACCATCTTATGCGGAACATGATCCTGAGCACTGCCCATCCCTTATACCTACCCATAGCCTTGATCTCTGTCATCTTGTGCAATTTGCCGAGCACCATTTTGTATGGGGTGGGGACTCTGGTCAATTGTATCAACATTTTGCATCGAAGATCTTTCCAGGCATGGCAATATGTCAGTTGATGAACACTGCACATCTGATGGACCTAGGCTTTTCTTGCAAGCAATGCACACTCCTTGATAACATTGCTCATGTTTGCTGCAAGTCAAAGTTATTGGAGCCTCATGTACTCAAAGTTTGCATCAACCTTAATCTTGATGAGGCAACCCTTGGTTCTGTCTTCGATGCTCACTGTGGTGGATATGCTACTGATGGTGCTGATCTACCCAAGTGCTGAGCATGGGTGCCTACTGCTATGATTGAACATGTGCAACCTGAGTTATTGGTGGAGTTTCATTATTGCCATTGCCATTGTAAGTGATATTTGATTGTTCTTTTACTCTGATAATGCATTCACCCTCTCCCTCATAGCTCTTTGTCCCCACCCTGAGCCAACAAGCACTCATCCCTGCCCATACCATGAGCAAATGAAGATCAGCCCTTCTGCATGCTCTTGCCCTGAGCCAGAAGTAAAGACTAGTGGAGCAAATGTAATTGATCTTACACAAGATTCTCCAATGGCATCAGGTGTGTGTATTCTTTATATATTGATGTTCCTATTTGACATGCATTTCTAGTTATTGATATTACTCAGAATAGGTCAGCTGAGGGCTCCAGTATTGGTAAGTAACTTGGCCTTTCATGCATTCAAAGGTTGATGTTTGCTATACATGTAGAACCTCACTATCAAGTTGTTATCACACCCAAGACTGAATTTTCAAATGAGACACTTGAATTTGTGACCGACTCTGAGGCAGATGATGGGGAGGTGAGTGATGGCTGCATGAGCCTCAGTAGTAACAGGAGTGATATCAGTGGCAAAAGAGAGATGAGTGATCGTATAGCAATGTAATGTAATGAATGAGTGTCAAGTCAATTATTTCTCTATAGGAGTTCAATACATGTGGTATATATTCATATGCCTTGTTACCTCCTTTCCCCCCTCTTCCTCTTGCCCTTATGTTGGCGTCACTAACCTCTGATACTCTTGGCCTTGCTGGCTTGTCCCTCATCCTCACAGCTCCTGAAAAGTGGGAAATGAATTAGTTTAATGAAATTCTTGACAACATAAATGGAGAACAGGAGACATTATTTCCCTTTGAATCAAACAGCAATGGTCCTCAGCCTGGACATGCTGGTGGTGAAGACTCTGATGATGATGATTCTGATGATTCTGATGAGTAGAGAGTTGACAATGTGGCACATCACTCTAAAGTTGAAGCACTGGAAAAGACCATTTTAAATGCTTCAAAAGGTGTAACCGATGGAACTGATGCTGAGTATAAGGGGTGCACCTGGTATTCTTCATTATTTTAAATTTATCTGATGATGTTCAGGCAAATGTGTAAATGTGTTGAATTTCTGAGGAAACAAGGCCTCATCAAAGCAAGTGATCCTTTCTTTACTGCCAAGCCCAGTTCTGATGCACCGTCATTGATAATTGCCTGGATCATGGATGGGTGGGTGCATTCCAAATACCATGCCTTTGTAAATGTTGTTCATTGCTAGCTATAATGACAGATGTGATGATATTAAGTATGATGGCTCAAAGAAACCTCAAGATGATATCCATGGCACATATAGCCATGCTCAAAAGATGCGTGCAGCAGTGACATATGGATTTGGGCATTTAAATGGGCTCAGAAGCCTCTCCTGGCATGCTAGTGAATTCAGTGGTAAAATGTTGGGCAATCCTTCAGTTTCCAATCTGGTATCCAGTTATATGGTCAGTCTTTGGTGCAGAAAAGTCCATGCAGGTGAGGCTCCAACAAGTGCCTGAGTGATAACTCCTGTAAGTCATGGTTGAACATTACAAAACTCTGATTTACAGTCCATCTAGAAAATCCTCAGCAAGCTCTATCACTTCAATCATTGCAAAGAGAACAATGACATCAAGCCATACAAGAGTTGTGCTAAACGTGGACAACAAGATCCTGATAACTGGGGTGTCACATGTACTCAGCATCTTCTTGGAGCAGTCTACACCATTGCCTTTATCTGTCTGCTCCGATTTGATGAGGTCCTCAAAATCCAGGCCAAACACATCACAGTTGACAAGGGAAAAAAATCATTCAAGCTTGAGTTGCCATTTCGCAAAATGCATCAATATAGTGGTATGTAGGCAAGACTCTGAGTTGCATCAAATGTGATTTCTGATCATTACAACACTGCCATATATAAAACCCTTTTACCTTCACATGTTTTCTGAAGAAGAGGCTTACTTGTGCCCTGTTTGAGCACTTGCAGAATACATTCAGACAAATAATATCACAGAAGGCTACCTTTTTCAGAAGATTTCCAAAGGAGACTGTATTTCAACTAGGAATGCACCCATGGTACCAATATTTTTCAACTCATAGAATTGGCCTAATGATTTCATTTGTGCACAGAGAACAAAACAGTTTTTGGAACTCTTTTGAAACAATTTACTTGATGTTGGGATCAACCATTACCCATATGGAACCCACTCATTTTGCTGCAGAGGCTGTCAATATCTGGCATCAAATTGTTGATGGCCACTTCACAAAATTTGTGAATGGGGAGGTTGGAGCACCAAATTCAGTAACATGACCATCATCAAATACCTCATATCATGGAACGATGACCCCACTCTCCAGCATGAAGATTTCTTCAATCCAAGTGTTACACCAACTCTTAAGTGCAATGCTTGTGGTAGGACATGTCCATGTGCTTGAACATTAGAAAGGCTTTATTTTAAACAAACCATGTAACAACAGAAATTATATATACTTCCTATTCTAAACCTTTCAATTCCCTGTATACACATGCAATAGAGTTATTCTTCACCATCAATTTCCCATTCATGCCACCCTTTCAATATGAAAAATGAGTGGCAAATTCAGCTTCAGAAAACTCCTTTCAAGCAAGGAGTGCTAATCAGTGATCTTCCTCAACCCAGCCAAGCTTTAAGCAGGCCAAGATTGTCATCCATGGAAGCCAATTTCCCATGTTGTCTGAAAAGGCTGCCCAGAATTGATCTGGTGAGTTTAAGCGGTAACAGGTGACAACAGCCTGTTAATAATAAATCAGATGAAGGACACAGCAGAGAATAGAACTGAACACACCTTCCAATCCATCCAATTTTGTTTGATGCCATCCCAACACCAAACCTTTGATTCCAAAATTGGCTCATGTCGTCCCACATTGAGTTGAGGCAAGGGATGTCCTTGGCAAATGATGATGCTGGTGGATCAGGCACATTGTTCTCAGAAAACATGAGAAGAATGCCATTGCCAAGTCACAGGTGGTGCATCGGCAATGAGGGCTGGGACTCTGCAATGGCCTGAGAGCTACTACTTGCTGGAAAGGAGTTGAGTGGAAGGGAAACAATGGTATCTGATGATGTTTCCATAACAACATCTGCAGTGGATGAAAGGTGTGTTGAATTGGGAGTGTTAGTTGTAATAGCAGCAATGAGTTGTGTAACCTGTGCCATCAGTTGAGAAATATTCTAAAAGACATTGTTAGAATGTATAAAGGGCAAACAACAAACATGTACTACTTACCTGTGAGTCATAGTTTTCTGTTGCCATCTTCAGGGCTACTTGTACTGCAGGCAAATTGTTGATGTCAACAGCTGTGCTAGTGAAAGAAATGTAAGGGAACTCTTCACATATACTCTTAGCCTGGACATGTAATGAGGGAGAAGTGAGTGTGTAATTAATCAAAAGACCCACCCAAGATAAGAGTGCCTCCTTCTCCTCTTGTGAATGGTGGTCCTGTGTCAAGGCCATGGACAGAAAACTATCTGGCAAAACTTGTCCTACCAATGTATTTGCCTGTGTCCCAAACTGCTTGCAATGCCACAAGTACGAAAGTTTGAGTTTTGCCTTCTTTGGACCAACACAAAGACCACGATGGCTTCAATGTGCACCAGGAGTAAGTCTAATGTGATAAGGGAGCATGTTCAGTGGTGATCCAGAGACAAATAAGAGAACATACTTGTTTACTCATTGCTCCCTCCCAAGCTTGCTGAAGGCAATGAGCTGCTCCTTGAGGACAGAAACAGTCTTCTGACTGTGGTGAAGGTAGAATTCCTTACACCACTCAACTAAAATTTGCCTTGTCTGTTCTCTTGAGATCTGACAAATAAGTGAGAACAACATAACAGAGAAAATAGTAGATACTGCTCACAGGTGTTGGTATTCAGTCTGCAGCTCTCCATTCCTCTTCACAGGAAACATGTGGTAATTGTCTGCAATGGCAGGATTGCTAGACAACCTGTGAGTGCCAATGTTGTCTTCATCGTCATCCGAAACAGCTCCCATCTCAATGTCCACATAAGTGGAAGCAGGTTGGCGGTGATGAGAGGGAGGCAAGTCAGATTGCATGATGTCCCTGATATGAGACATGGTGTAGGTGGCCATGCAGGTAATGATGATGAGGGCACAGAAGAGGTTGCCCCATAATTTGTCAGCATCATTGGGGCCATGTGCAGCAGTGCTAGCATCAATTAGGCTATAAAAAGAAAATGGTGGTGAGTTTCAGACATAGAGATAATAGGTTGGGACATGTGCATGCACACCCAAACCACAATGATGAGACAAGACAGAGGAAGGGCAGCCAGGCAGAGAGTGGAAACTGGCTGGAAACAGGTAATGGCTGATGTTGCTAGAGCCAAACAATGCTACTCTGGGTATTCAGGAACCTGGTCACTGACATCTGTAAGTGGCCACAATTGATTTTCTCTGGATTTTTTCACTGTATGTCTTGACACATGTTTAGCCTAGTAGTGTACAGAATATGTAATCAATAGCTGAAGTTGGTATTGAGGAAATCACTCTGCAGGGTGCATTTCAGAGAAAATCGGCAAATTCCTAACATCAATTGACCCTGACCGACTTCATTCTCCACCATTCTCATCTCCCTCCAGCAAAAATGCCCTTTGATACTGTAAATTAGTGCCCATTTCATCTTATGAGCAAGCTATATACAATAGAAATAAAATATACCAGCAAAAATTTAGACTTTTTGGCACCCAGCCAACCATTTCCTTGTGATGCGAGGACTTTACACTCCCTCCCCTTGATTCAGTCAGAGTTTGCCCAGACCAGACAGAGTCCACTGGAGTCCACTGGATTCCACCATAGTCCTATCAGATTCTGACCAGACTCAGGACAGTACTCAAACAGCAGTTTTACCTGTGTCCAGTCCAGGTGGAGTCCATAGAATGTCCACTGGACTCAGTCCAACCGGAGTCCAGTGGATTCCTTATGGTCAATTTTGGACACATGAAATGGACTTGAACAGTCCAGTTCTCATCTGTTTGGACTCCACAGGGACTCCGAATTATCACAGTTGGGACAGTTTGATCTTGTTATTACTATTAGTAATAGAAAAAATTCTGTCAACATCAAGAGTTGAACCTACAGCTTCTTAGAAGGGCAAAGAAATGCAGATGCAATTAACCATTAGGCCATCAGGTCTTGTTGAATACACAATTCAAGACGATTCAAGTACCGTCCTTGGATGTGCGTGGGATCCACTGTGAGACATCTGTCAATTCCTTCCCACACTGCCATCAACCACCATCCACCACCATTGCGCAACATCAACCAACCATCTGCAACATCAAGCATGGCCACGACCCATTCAAACTCATCTATGACCTGCTCCAGCCTCATCTGAACCAGTGCCCCCCATCCTCATGTGCTAGTGGCTGGAAACACGCAGCATCAGCTGTTGACATTGCCACCAAAAAGAAGCAGAAGGCCCCAGCACTTGACGACCCTGAGAACACAGAGAATGATGGAGGGGATGAGGGAAAAGGGCTGGGAAAGGGGAAGAAGAGTGAAGGGAAGGGCAAGAAGGGTGGTAAAGGCCCCAGGTACATTTTTGCCCCCTCGCAGGCATATGTGTCATTCATGGTGCTGTTTTACAGACTGAAAAAGCAGCCAAAAGGCAAAACAATGAGCAATAAGGCCAAGTAAGTGTTTTTTATTATATTTTCTATCACTGATTACACTTTTCTGTAGGAAAATCACTGCACAGAAGGAGCTCGAGGTGGCGGGGATGTTCAAAAATGCCCCCACATGCCTCCCAAGGTGAGTGATTGGCACCAATCACTCACCTTTTCATACTAATATTGATTTATAGGACTGAACAGATACTGCTGACTAGCGGCATATCTGTTGCCCCCCCCAAGAGGGCCCGAGCAGTGGTCCCTGCCACCGAACCTGCCAGCACTGCCCTGCCACAGCCCAGCACCTGCCAGCACTGCTCCAATGCCCCTACAGGCCCAACTGATGACAAGAGCAGCGAGGAGGAGCACGGAAATAGCCTCCAAGATGTATCAGTATTTTGTCTCTATGTAACCAAGTCATTTGTCCATTCAGAGTCTGGGCAGAGTCCATTCTGAGTCTACCTAATATCAGTATTTTGTCTCTATGTAACCAAGTCATTTGTCCACTCAGAGTCTGGGCAGAGTCCATTGGAGTCCACTC
>JABAJS010007971.1:0-10550 GCA_018221635.1 Tephrocybe sp. 10521TJB
CATGAAGCAAAGCAGGACTTTGTTAACCTTGTACAATGAAAAGTAAAAAGAGGTGTATATCGACGATTATGTAGCTATTATGAAGTATAAAGAAATGCTATCGCTATCTAAAGAAGGCTAATTTAATCATTGGCCGCATTGGCCATGCGTTTCGTGATGATGTCTGTTGGCAGTGTCGTCCATGACCATGACCGTGGCGCTCTTGCTGCTCCAAATATCCCTTCCAGCCTCCATACCATCCTCGGGTCGCCCGTCATTGCCGCCATTTTCTGCAGAACTTGTTTATTTCTTTCTCATCAATCAAGCTACGTGGAAATTAAATTCCAGTTTAACACCATAAAGACTACATAAGACTACAGGCCGACGAACAAACCTGAAAAGGCCATAACACATAAAAAAACAACGTGGAGCAAAGCGGGTAGTCTATTGTGTGAAAAAAATAATGGCATCCAGCTCAGGTCCGCAACATACCGGATTCGTCCCACTCTCGCACGCGTTCTACATGAAAATCATCACGATACTTGTCTTAAGATGAAATAATAATTGAGGGACTTACGGAGATCTTCACAATGGATCATAAACACCTTAAAGGGTGACCAGTCTCCTCATCATTGACATCACCGTCATCCAAATCATCGTCGTCCTCGCTGAGAGCGCTCTCATAATCGTCGCTCAGGCCACTCTCATCCTCGCTGAGAACACCCTCATCGCCATGAAGATCATCCCCAAGTCGCATATCAGTGTGTTCGTCACTTGAACCTTCTTCCGAGGCAGAAACATGACACTGGAAAAGACCGCGGTTTGGCTGAGATTGGATATAAAAAAGAAAGGGGACAGCAAACCTGAGAACTTGAATAGGTGCCAGTTGTATTGAAACCTGAGTATTCCATACTTTGGGTCACCTTATAACACATGCTACAATAAGCTTAAGCAATAAGCTGAGGTCCTAGAATTGCTTACAGGCTGTGAGCACAAACCATCATGAGGATCAGCTGGTACTGGGTGGTACAGAGGAAGAAATATCACACCTCCTGTGAGCACAAAGCACGATGAGCATCAGCTTGTATTGGATGGCACAGAGTAAAAAATCACGGACCGGCTGTGAGCAGTGACCGCGATAGGGATCAGCTTGTGTTGGATGGCTTAGAGCAAGTAATCACCCACCGTCTATGAGCAGAAACCGTGATGAGGATCAGCTCGTATTGGATGGGGCAGAGGAGTAAATCACGCACCGACTGCAAGCAGAAACCGCGATGAGGATCAGCTTGTATTGGATGGGGAAGAGCAAAAAATCACGCACCACCTGTGAGCAGAAACCGCAATGATAATCAGCTTGTATTGGATAACGCAGAGCAAGAAATCACGTACCGGCTGTGAGCGGGACCGTGATGAGGATCAGGTTGTGTCGGATGCCTTAGAGTAAGGGATCACGCACCGACTATGAGCACAAACCAAGGTGAGGGCCAGCTTATATTGGATGGAGCAAAGCAAGAAAACACACACCGTCTGTGAGCAGAAACCATGAGGAGGATCAGCCTGTACTGGATGGTGCAGAAAAGGAAATTACGCACCGACTATAAGCAGAAACCACGATGGGGATCAGCTCGTATTGGATGGGCCAGAATAAAAAATTACGCACGTTCTATGAGCAGAAACGGTCATGAACCTCAGCTTGTATTGGATGTCGCAGGGCAAGTAATCACACACCGACTATGAGTAGAAACCGCGAAGACAATCAGCTTTTATTGAATGGGGCAGAGCAGGAATTTACGCACATACTGGGAGCAGAAACCACGATGAGAATCAGCCTGTACTGGATGGTGCAAAACAAGGAATCACCCACCGACTATGAGCAGAAACCGTGATGAGGATCAACTTGTATTGGACGGCGCAGAGCAAAAAATCACGCACAGGCTGGGAGCAGAAAGCATGATGAGGATCAGCTTGTATTGGATGGCACAGAGCAAGAAATCACCCACCGACTATGAGCAGATACCATGATGAGGATCAGCTTGTATTGGATGACGCAGAGCAAGAAATCACGGACCGGCTGTGAGCAGTGACCGCGATGAGGATCAGCTTGTGTTGGATGGCTTAGAGCAAGTAATCACCCACCGTCTATGAGCATAAACCGTGATGAGGATCAGCTTGTCTTGGATGGCGCAGAGCAAGAAATCACGCACATCCTGGGAGCAGAAACCATGATCAGGATCTGCTTGTATTGGATGGCTCAGGGCAAGAAATCACGTACCGGCTGTGAGTATAAACCGTGATGATGATCGACTTGTATTGGGTGGCGCAGAGCAGGAAATCACGCACCGACTGGAAGCAGAAACCGAGATGAGGATCAGCTTGTATTGGATGGAGAAGAGCAAGAAATCACGGACCAGCTGTGAGCAGTGACCGCGATGAGGATCAGCTTGTATTGGATGGTGCAGAGAGAGAAATCACGCACTGGCTTTGAGCAGAAACCGTGATAATGATCGGCTTATATTGGATGGCTTAGAGCAAGGAATCTCGCACCTCCTGCGAAAGATAACATCATGCAAAGACCTCCTATTCACAATATGCACACAACATGTCCAGTCCTACGTACCGTTTGCTCCAGATGGACATAAAGCAGAAGCTCTTGACGTGGGCGGTATCCGTCTGAACTACCATGGCTTCCAATACTGGACTGCGTTGAACGTCCGTCACTTCGTCGTTCCTTAGAGTCACTGATCTGAAAGCGCCCAGGACAGCCATTACTATCATCTGGTTATTATTTATTCCACTTCAGAGAACAGTTGAATGTATTCACCAATCAATCCAACCATTGGCTGTATCCATTGAGTCATTCCAGGTGTTGCATCGGGGACACTGATAGCCAACCCCGTACTTGAAGTCTTGTTTCCTGATACTCACGATGATTCGGGCTTCCGCTGGAATACTGGACCAATCCACTACCTGTGATGGGCCTATTTCACTCTGCATGTAGATATCGTACTCGCCTCGTTGTATATAATGGCGCATCACTCGATCCTTCTCCTTATCTTTGTAGTAGGATCCAAGCACAGACATCAATTGCTAAGATTCGGGCATTTGAGTAGAGTCAAAGTTGGAATCAGAAAAAAGTCACCAGCCTGACGCGACTGGCACTGGTCAGTAAGAACTTTATATTGTCGCCCTGTAGCATCTTCGACATAGACAATTCCCTGTTTGACAGAGGCAGGTAATTGTCCGAGTCTGTCAAGGAACGCCGGTAGCCCTTGCACATAAACCTCCATCCGCATCAAGGATTGCACCTGAGAATGGTTTAACGGAGCACAACTATTTTTCATTATAACCATGACACACCATGAAATCCCGCTCATGTTCGTCGATCGCTCTGATGCAGCCACGGATAAGTTGTGCGACATCGTCACTACGAAGGAGGGAAGCGACCGGCAGTCCTTTCAAATAAATTGATATGGCATTTAAATCTCTAAGATGATTCAAGTGTGAACGATTATTCAGCATTTCAAATTTGGTCGTAACTGACTGAACAAGTTTCTCTCTTTGCAGTTGAGCCAAGTTGGTTGCAGGAGGCATTGATGCGATTGAGACCTCTAGACTGCAGAGACGTTGAATCAAATTCGCTGCGTCTTCTTTATTCTGGCCCCTTTTCTGTTGAGTTGTTCTTAGTCGAACACACATCCGTGCAAAAGATGCTCCAAGACTTACATCAATTGTGTTGAGAACCACTACCAAGCCGTCGATCGCTGCTTTCAATGGACCACCAGCAAGAGGAACTGCCCCGGCGATTGGAGACGCGACATTGAGCCCGAACCGTACGACTTGACCCGCTTGGCGTAAGAAAGACTCATTGTCGGTTGTCAAGGTTGGGATCGGGCTAGTAGCGGCAGCTGCGGCGTTTGTGGGGGTCACGGGAAGGACAGATACATTTGCTGTGGTGATGTCTGCCTGACTCGAGTGGGACGGAGCGACATCTCGATCCTTGCGAAAGAACAGTTTGGGGAAGCGAGTGGGGAAGCCAGGTTTGCTGAAGATGGGCGGCATCAAGGAGGATCTCAAGGGCTGGCGATGGTGGAAGAGAACAAGGGCAATAGGCGCTCAAGTCGTGGGTGGTTCTGAAAAAGATAGGTTGTGTTGGGCCGTGCGGTATGTCAATGTAAATTAAGTAAATACATGTTGAGTACACGCATATTGTCCATCTGATCACATTACTGAGCTACTTGTGGGAAGTTGCATGACAAAACTTGGCCCTCCGCATCCATCGGCATGCTCAGCTCATCCATTCACATACGAACGGTGTCAAAGAAGACCACGAAGGAAGCGATCTTTAAGCTAGGGATGAGTTCATCTGGGTATGGTAGCATTAGTGGGGTAGATGGGAAAGTACACTGGTAGACATACCACAAGCCCAGGCCTTGAAGGCACCTCTTGACGGTCGGAAAGAGGATAATATCATCTCTATGTAGAAGGTGAAGAACGATAGAAGCAGATTTGTTGTCGAGTATGACATGGCAGACCCTTGACTGGATTTGACAAGACTGGAAGAGTAATCTCGAGGCTCGGCCTGTCTCGAAGTCTGCCAAATTCATGAGCAGAAACACTGCAGGGACACGAGTTTCAAGACTCCAGAGTCGCCCGGTTGGGGGAGGAACGTCTGGCATGCGTAGCGTTCCGCGTACGCTGAATCTTGTTTGGGTGAGAGAGGCGATGGGCTTGCGAGTGGAAGAAGCGGCGTGGCATGGGAGGAAAAGGGGTTATAAAGACGTTGATTGATGCAAAAGAAAGGGAATGAGTAGGGCGAGTGATTTAACTCAGAGCAGAGCCGTGGAAAGTGACTGTCCAATGGTTTGAGGTGTTGGCCATGGAGAGAACAAACTTCGAATAATATCTCCCCTGTCACGAGTAGCAGGCCATGTTCGTGCCCAGAGCGGGAACTCTCCATCCACCGGAGCATTAAAAGCAGACGGGGTCATCGACAATGCCCCCCTTCCAGCTGGGCAGCATTATGGGTGTGGAAGGTGATATTGACCTGCAACTGTCAGCCCTCAGAGAAGCGATAACGGGCTTCGGCGGTCACGCATGGGAAGAAGAGGACGGGTTGGTAAAACATGCAGACATGGGGCAGTTGGTAACCGGGTATGGTGAGAATGTGGAGCATGAAGGGAGCGCGGTGGTGGGTTCGGCTCCCCTAGGCCTGGGTGCGCCCGCGAACTGGAGAAGAGCATTAGATCTTTTGGGACTCTGAATGTAAGTAAGTAATATGTACGTACACACCAGTCTCGAGTTCTGAATTCTGCCATTTATGTAAAATCTAGTCCCAATAGTTCCATAAGATCCAACGTCATCCTCCTTCAATATTCGTCGTCCGACCAACGGTCTGTGCACAATCCAGAAGTCGAGAGCGACAATCCAACGTAATTGACCAGCATCATCGTACGAGCTCAGAAGTGTGTTACTAACGTTCTCGAGCGTGCATTGCAACTGCTACAGAAAGGAGAAGTTGTCACGCGTGGAGGTGCAAATTCAAGAAGCGCGAGGTCATGTGCTCGTTCGTTCTTTGTTCCTGTCACTCATTTACTTCTGTTCCCTAGGCCTCTTAAAATCTTATCTACTTATTTTCAAGTAGAACTTGCAATGTGACAAGTTCAAGTTCACGGCGACCAGCAACGTTCTTCTTATCCCTCGTTCTTCAACTCTTTCCAAGAAGCAACTTAGTTTCACGTACCTCCTGACAATTGAAGGTCAGTGTCCATCACATTCTCAGCGTCCAACTAAAGCCTTCTAGGTCCGGGTGAGGTGCACCGTGGACCTTATCCTCGATCACGCACAGTCGCTATCTCTCTTTCCTTTCTAGAGCGCATCGTTGACAATCCTAAAAGTTTCGCTTCGTCTTAGCCTCACTGACTTCAAGCTTCAATTTTTCTACGCCGCTCAAGGTTACCCGTGAAAAGAAGGAGCTCAGAACATGAGTTGAAACTCCTCTAAATCACTACGAAGAGCCTAAAGAGGTTTCACAAGACGAGATACGAGCCCATTCAGCCGCTTTCTGGAGAGAGAGGTAATACACAATTATATCAATCTATACCTGATCGCGTCCATGATCAACTAACAGGTCATCTAGGACGGTCAACAGCCACGAATACATGTAGTCTTTGTCCGAGTCGCTGGAGAACACCAACGAAGCGATTCTCATACACGTGAGCGTCCAACATCGAGGTGCTGATCTCATCTTCGGACTGACCAAGTCACGTACTAGTAGAACACCCTCGATAAAATCCACCTCCATATCAGCTGCATGCCCTACCCAGATCATATCGGCGCATAGGATAGCGTTGAGTAACCATCCCGAAAGGTTTGCTTCCCTAGATCTTATCCCGTTTCTTCAACTCACTAGTCATTCCAGGTCGTTTCTGACTTCTGCCTCGGCTGCTGGGATACACCTTTCCTCTCGCGGATGTGCAACTGACCTCGCCCGCTTCCAGTTATGACCAGGACGTCACGGCTACACAAGACCGCATCTCAGGCTCTACAAGGTCCCGTTTGTACGCAGCTAGATCCAGAATACTTGTAAGCGTCTCGATAGGAATTTTGACTTTGAATTGGAGTAATCCTGATGCCTGTTGTAGATCAAGGGCAATCATTCGCCAGTCGAATGAGAACCGTAAGGGGATGAGGGGAACAAGTATCCCATGGCCTTGTTGGATGAGCGGTAGTGAGGACTTGGGGGGTGCGGAATTGGATGCGTATGTTATTTTCGCTGAAGATGGTTGAGCACGGGCTGACAGATGTATGGGCATGTTCATTAGGTCATTATTGTGGATGATGACAAGGAGTCCTTCGTTCTTCATCTTGAATCTTCTTGATATCCTTGGGGGTTTAGGTCGGATAGGCGAAGATTAACGCACTTATATAGCATGTCCAAGTTGCCGTCCTTGTTATCACAACAAATAATTACATCCTGCCTAATCCTTTAGGACAAGGATGGAATCGACTCGAGTCGCCCAGCGGTAGGTGCCTCTACCAACCCGCGCCTCGCCCCAAGCTCTACCCTGGTGTGAATTTCTTCTCGTCCCAAGTAACGCCTTCATCCAGCTTACTCGTCTCTTCCAGATCAACGTGGCCTCATCTCTGCTGGCCTGTCCTCCGTAGATCGTCATGTGTATCTCCAAAGTCCCTGGATTTGCAGGCGCCGTGAAGACTGAAGGATCGACCAAGACGATCATGGCTGCGCAATACCGCACTATCAACAAGCAGCTGAGGCTAAAAGGCATTGATCCGGTAGTCGACTCGTTCTTAATGTATCTTTGTAGCTTATATATGCGTTCCCACGTAGGTTGGATTTTATCACCTTAGGTCCTACGACGGGATCAACGTACCCATGGGTCAGTCATGAGTCTATATCATCGTCTTAGCTCCCAGTTGCTAACCACCTCCCTCTCCACCAGGTTCCTTCATCTCCAAGATGGTCTTGTGTCAAGTTGCACCAAGCTCAGGCTGCACTCGCGTAGGAGTGGATTGGGCGACCTACCAATAAAGTACAGAAGGTGACACTCAGCCTCCCCCATCATCCCACTATGGAGGGGATCGTCGTTTCTGATAAGTGTGCCGATCCCGGAGTCGACGGGGCTGAGAAGAGACGAGGCCGTGTTGGATACAGTCGCGCAACGTATGTTGGGTGATCGCACGGGGTTGTTGTATGAGCGGTGGTCGGGGACTGAGCAAGAGGAGTGCAATGCGTATGTTATCTCTCTTAATTTGCCTTTGCGATTTGGCTGATGGATCTTTAAGCATGTTTTTATTATAATATTTTTGCACATGCAAGAAATCGTTGCAATTTCGCTTGAAGCCACAGCGCTTAGGCCGTGACAAATTGAACCGCGTCAGACATTGGAGCGCTGGGCTCTTCATCTGTGACGTTATTCTTATTAGTTCTTGCTCCAACTTCTGCATAGGCATGAATTTAATTTAATCTCCAATCGCTTAGATACATACGATTCCCGGTGTTAGCCAACGGCCGACGAGTGCAAACTTTGTAACGCGGACGCCCTTGTTGCATTGCGACGAAACCTTGCAAAAAATCGATCTCGCGTGTGTTGTATTTCTTTCAGTAGCCATGGCCAACTATATAAACGCATTCTCCCAATAATTTCTTAGCAAAAGCATCACCTCAGCCATCGTACTTCAGATGTACACTCGTAGATGTAGGTTGAGACTGGACCACGAGATGGGAAGAATGGTTTCTGGGGCCCAGCAGGGCAGCGTAGGGTTGTAATTCTCAGAACAGATCGCCTACATGAGGACAATGGGTCAGTTGAATTCAAGTGACTAGTCGACGCTGGCAAAACGCACGCAGTGAGAACTGATCAGCACGGGGATTAAATGATATTAAGCACCCGCTGTGTTCATCTACGCCATGCGAGAATGGCATCGATAAAGTTCGTGAAAGCGCCTATATGGGAGCGGTAGGTCGAGAATTGCCCCAGCTCGAAGGAAGACGAGACGTAAGATCGAGGCGGAGCCGAATATCACCGAAAATCCATAATTCCCCTCCTTCCCCATCCTCAGCGTCATCATTTTCATCCGCGGCATCCTCGTCCTCAACGTCACTCCTAGCGGCCGAGGCCTCATCACCGTCTGACACACTATTCTCGGCTTTCTCCCGGTCCTCATCGTCTGTCGACCAATCCGCGTCCTCATCGCCCAACGCAAGACTTATCTCGCAGGAGCGTCGAGGCCACGACCACTAAGAACTGCGCGCGAGGGCCAGAGTAGATGCACGACCTGCACGAACAGTATTACACGAGGAAAGCTGCGACGCCAACCAGTCCTAGCAAGCATCTCGAGGCTCCACGCCGGAGAGGCAGGAAAATATGTTGTCCCAAATGACGGCGGCTGTACTTGGTGAGAGACGGGGAAAGTGACGTGAGCGAGAGCCAATGCTGACATTTAGGACGCCTCTGACGCCTGGACTGAGCCCGACACCGTCTTCCCAGGTCTTCAGATGCAATTGTTGTGCTCGACCTAGGAACGGGAGAAGAGGCTACTCGTGTATAGGAGGGTCTCGAGGGTGTGCTCGTGAATGTAGGTCCATGGAATCCGTGTGATGGGCGAGTAGGAGGATGGGGAGGACGGTGGACTCGGGAATTAGTTGCATGGAGTAGTTGTTGAGTCTTAAACTTAAAAGGCGAAGTTTCAGCTTTGCATAAGAGGATGATGGTCCGAGTTGTCGCGAGAAAAGGAAGCTTGGAAGAAAAAAACCGAGAGTTTGCTACGAGATCATTGATACTGAATATTATTTTGGGTTTGAACACGACAGCAGCAGGAAGGGTACCTAGAATTCATGACTGGTCTTCCATTACTAGAAGTATTGGAGGTTTTTCTACTTCCTAGACACAAACATCAGGTGTTTTTGGTCCTCTGAATGTAAGGGATGCGCACCAGCATTTATGTTTTCCCATCTCCCAAATGTCTCTTTAAGACCTGTCTTCATCATCCATGCCTATCGTCGAATGGACTGAGAAGTCCTCGATATCACGGTGGTATAAATTGAAGGCGACTAATCTTTGGCCGGCATCGTCAATGGACTTGTGGTACGAGCTCAAATAGTGTCCGTAGTGTTCCAGATATTCCCAAACGATGGCAGAGGGATCTTGAGAGGTTGCAACGTTACGATTCATTTGTGAAGATGGAGGTACAAATTCATTATTCAAGAGGCTCGCGCGCGGTCATGTGCTTTGCTTGTTCTTCTTCTCCGACTCGTTTGGAACTGAGTTCAGCTGACGACCCCTTTACCTATAATTCTCAAATTGTGTTGTCACTGGCTCTTCTAGCCTACACCCGTGTGTTGTTCACGCAGTTTTCAACTTCTACCGCCTTTCGTTGTCGTGTACTCAGTCTGAAGTCACGAATTGGGAAATGACAAGTCAGTACTTCGAAAAGTCCCCGGTCGTTTCACTGACTACTAGCTGTCTACAAAACTATCAACACTCGAATAAGCACATCAGGTATATCTATTTGAAGTTCTGTCTCTCCTCCGCCCTCTCTCTACCTTTGACTAGAGTCTGGCATAGATCCATACTTCGCAAAGGTAACGGCTCCCTCTCTTGCTACGCGTGGGCTGCTGGCTCGGTCCTACAAACTGGAATACTGAAGCACGCAGGTGGGTATGGAGTCACAGGAGTAACCCTGAGGTACGATTCTCTCTCTTCGTCACAAGGCCTTCCTAGAAGATCTGTTGTCAATGAAGATCAAAATGGCGGTTCGGCACATCTTTCCTCATTATCTTATATTACAATCCGGATTTCAATACCACACAAGCTCACTCATTCCCTCATCAAAGACTAAGGTAATATCCAGTCGGTGATGCTTCTCTACGAGCCAAGAGCGATGAGCCCGGTGAACCACATCTGAAACAGGCATATTATGATGTACCTCTAGGGGAAAAGTCGCCAGGTGACGCGGTGACCTGGCACGTGACCGTCGATTCTCGCGGGCTGGTTACCTCTCGAGACATCGACGGTTGCCTGTGACTGCCACTCCTACCATACTCGCTCATG
>JABAJS010007974.1:0-10512 GCA_018221635.1 Tephrocybe sp. 10521TJB
TTAGAGAGCATGTATACGATCGGGCTGAAAGGTCGGGAAATCCCGGAAATATTGTCGGAGATTTAACTTAAACTTTCAGAACTGTACAAGCCACCACCTCGGCGATTCCCGAGGTGCACAACAGAAGTGGAAGAGGTAAGCATTTGGCCATCGTCGTCGTCGCCAACAAAATGGTCAACATTCCCAAGTACGCCTTCACCCTTACTTAACCTATGCTCCTCGATACTAATTGCTTATCTCACTTGTAGGACTCGCCGGACATGTAAGCACTCAAATATGCATGCGATAATCACAAATGGCTGACCGAACGGACGATATTTCTCAGACTGCAAGGGCAAGACCTGCAAAAAGCATACGTGCGTGGACTTTCACTATCCAGATTGATATGTCGAAGTTTAATGGTCGCCTTTAGCCCCCATAAGGTGACGCAGTACAAGAAGGGCAAGGATTCCCTCTTCGCGCAAGGAAAGCGCCGTTACGACCGCAAGCAATCAGGTTATGGTGGTCAGACTAAGCCCGTCTTCCACAAGAAGGTGCGTCACATGGAGTTCAACCGTGGGAATTGTTGCTGATCGATATGATGAAATAGGCAAAGACAACGAAGAAGGTCGTCCTGAGGTTGGAGTGCACAGCGTGCAAGTACAAAATGCAACTGACCCTCAAGCGTTGCAAACAGTGCGTATTATCTGAGACCGTTCCAATTTCTGTTTCTAACTTCTGTATAGCTTCGAGCTCGGTGGTGAGAAGAAGACCAAGGGTGCTGCCCTCACTTTCGTGCGTCTGCTTTCCTTTCTTTGCTCGTTACCTACTGACATGCTTTGTAGTGAGTGTATACTACGTATACTATGTCTATGTACTATGTCTATGTGGCTCTCGTCGCTGAAAATCCACTTCCATTCCAGCCAGACCTTGTTATCTGCCTAAGCAATTATTCGAACTGCCTCATGAATCAATATGGACAGCATGAGGTACTGGATGTCATGCTCGAAGCAAAGGAGGATAGCAAGCAAGCATCCTGAGATATACGAAGAGAATCTGGTAACTACTCTTCGGACACTGACGCTGTTATTCTGCGGTGGGGGGTCACAAAGACATAGCATTGGACAGCATTCGAGAGTCAGAGGCAATTGCCGGAGGAGTCGCATCGCGAAGGGAGATTGAAGGAACTGCTGAACTTGGGGAAGATGACAAAGTAGATGCCGTCCAAAGCTCACGACATGCAAGAGGGCATTATGTTGATCGACATCTACGGGAGCTCTCGCAATCCTTCATAAGGTAGTTGCATACGGAACAGTAACTTCATTAGCGTATGAATGGATCTAGGCGTTGAGTGGATCTTTTTATATGGGTGAACGGTACGCCAGAAAGACTTCGTGTGATGACTCTCATTCATCGTCGGCGGTTGTAAATTTCCATAAACCAACGATTGACGAATAACCTCTTATGTACAAGTCACTTAGAAGTTCCGATGACTTCCAGCATAAATGAGCTAGCTATCATATACTCGCAGAGATGATAACATAGATAGGGCTGATTACAGAGTTCGTTCGGGAACTTGCGGGCAGAAGGGCAAGCCAAGCCGCAACAAACAAAGTCTCAAATTTCTGCACGTCAAACGGAGCGCGTATTTCTTCTTCAACGGGTCTAGCAATGGCAGTGCGTGTTTTTCCCAAGGAAACCTCTGCTTATAGCTTACCACATTTCAGAGTCGGTGTACTGGTGTTTTCCGCGCATTGTCGCGCCCAACAACGTTCACTCGGTGCGTTACCCCGTAACATCCACATGCATAACTTGCTGACGCTACGCTTTGTCTAGTTACTCTAGAATTGCAACGACGTCGAGGTGCCTGGCCACTTCCACGGAAGCCTCCAGCTCTTCCCCACCACCACCACTCGTAGCTGGGACCAGTGACTCTAAAATATCGCGTATTGTGGATGACATTTCAGGTTTGACACTACTGCAGGCCTCAGATCTGGTAGCGCAGTTGAAGGTGCGTTCATGTCACCACATTTCCCGGCCTATTTTCTGACAGCACTGTCATCTGATAGTCACGTTTGAACATTCAAGAAATTGCTATGCCAGCGGCCGCACCAGCAGCTCCTGCCGCCGCCGCCGCCGCCTCTGACGAGCCAGCAGCTGTAAGTGGTGTCTATGTATCGTTGTATTGTGCTAAAACGCAAAGCAGGAGAAGCCTAAGGAGAAGACAATATTCAACGTCAAGCTCGAGTCCTTCGACGCTGGAGCCAAGCCAAAGATCATTCGGGAGGTGAAGGCTCTCGTACCCAACTTGACACTCATAGACGTGCGTTCTTTTTTCTGATGTCTCCATCCGCCTGACATTATGTTCTGCAGGCCAAGAAATTTGTTGAATCACTACCAAAGGTCCTCAAGGAGAACTTGCCCAAGGAGGACGCCGAAAAGCTCCAAAAAACTTTCGAGGCTCTTGGAGCGGTTGTCAAACTTGAGTAAAACTTCATTTGACATTCTTACGAAAATATACTATTTTAATTGAGTATTTCATACAATTCCCATGGTCGGGATGAGGGAACATGATGTCAAGTGCAAAGATGCGGTGGATGAAAACAAATGACAGGCGTGTTAGTTGGTAAGAAGGGCACAAATATGCTCTTCAGTCTTCCGATAAATATCGGTATTCAAAACGGAAGTCACTCTTCTTCCGTTGACACCACGAGCCTTCCCAGTCGAAGTACACGTATACGCCTTGCTCGTACTCTTCTGTGATAGCTTGAGGCTCAGAATGACGTTGGAACCAAGTGAGGTATTTTACATGGAAGCGCCATGATTGACGCTTGAGCTCTTTAGCGGCCAGAAATCTGTCGTTCACCGAACAATTAGTGCTGCAAAAGTGGGAGAGGCAGGGGGGAATCGTACTGTTGATATGTCCCGGGCAAGAAGTAAAATACATAGAAGAGTGTCTCCACGTCGAGCTGGGAAAAAATAGCGGGTGTGCTCAATGCAGGGTGCGGCGATTGAGGGTAATACGGCGCTGTCTGGAAGGGATTCCTGGGTACATAATACTTTGGCCTATCAAAGCACTGTTAGGAAAGTTCGTGTCACATAGAGGCTTGTGCCTACTTTTCCGTGTCCTGAGGTTGAGGAACACTTGAATGTCCACCCTCAAGCATCTTGTGTACCTGGTCCAGATTGGTCATGCGATGCGCAGCTAAGCGTGTGCATCACGTTGAGTAACAGTACTAATAGACTGTATGTCAAAAGCATAGCACCGACTTACCCTTCTGCTTCACATTCTCAAACGATACAACGAGGTCCGACAATGATCCCGGGAATGCCGTTGACGAAGCCCGGTGTGGTGGCAGTTGTTTGGCTGCTGACAGTGGACGCTGTCCACCAATCGCATGTTGTGTTACTTGTTCGCCTGCTGGAGGCTTGACACCAGGGGGGAACTGGGGTTGCATCGCCGTCTGAGAGGGCATGGGTGAGCCCTCAGGTACCATTGTAAACTGTTGTATTTGTTGCGGCAGCGGTGAAAGGCTGGATTGTGCAGAGAGTTGTTGTACTTGCAAGGAGGCACCAGCTTGGGCCTGCGATAATTCCGCGGGGTGTGTCGGCTAAGGAGTGAAAATAAAGAAATGAGTGCGGAGTTGCAAAAAGTAGGTTAAACCACAAACCACAGCGCTGGGAGATTGCGTTTCTGCTCGTGGTGGTGAAGGGACAGAGTCTGTCATAAGAGGTGAGATAAAATCCTCGTTGAAATTTGATAGATCCTCACCTTTCCGTTGTGGCGACGATGTTGCTGCGGGTGCACCCACGGAGCTTGGCACAGCTTCTGAAAGTGCAGGCGACTCTTGGCCAGAGTAGAATGACCCGTCCGGTTGGTGTGATACTGAGGCAGATGACAGCATTGGGCTTGTGACCGACGGATGTGTGAGGCTAGGGGATGAAGGCGCTCTCGATTGCAGGTCCGTTGGCTGAGATTGGGATGATGATGATGGCGGTGGAGGTATTGATGCTGCCGATGTGCCTGTAGGCGCAACAGAAGTTGCTGCTTGCGATGAGGTTGTTTGGGGCGTCGTAGGGGCAACAGCAGCAGCTGCAGCTGCCGCGTAACGTATTGGAGGCATTGTTACTGAGGGTGTGGGTCGTGCGGGAAGACCAGCTTTCAGAATGCTTGCCATTGGCTGTTGTGCGAAGTTTGGATTCGGCGGCGGTTTGGCTGATATGGGCGTCAATCAACAATATGGGATCACTTTTGGAAGAAACATACCATCAACGGATTGTTCTATAAGGTAGTCACAGTGAGCAAGCAATCCAATTACTTGATTGGGTGGGACACGCACTTCGCAAGCCTATTGACGCAGACGCCTTCTTTAATATAGGGCTGTCATCACGTTTACTGCTTGTTACACTCTCCTCATCATGTTTCTTCGAAGGCGTCCGTGGCGGAATATCTGCATCTTATTATGAGCATAGAAGACACAGCAGCAAGGGATTACAAATACCTTCACTCATCTCGTCAGATTCATCAGAATCGTCGTCATCAGCCGCCAGGCCGAATTTCTCTTCCTCTTCGTCGAGGTTAAGGTCATCATAAATACCCTCATCTTCGTCGAAATCTTCTTCCTATGCAAGAGGGCAGCGTCAGAGAACATATCGATCAATGTCATGGACGACGTACCGTGTTACTCTCAACGAAGTACTGAACGTCGTCTTTCAACCCAAAGACCTTGTCTGGTGGCATAGAACCGTTGTTCAGCAACCGTAGAACAATTTCCAGCCTGCTTATGTGCCATTTTCTTCGTTCATTCAGGTTTTCCAGCTCTTCCAGACGTCCGGCCGCGTTTGATCCAGCCTTATTCCTCTTCTTTCCTGTCCCTTGCAACGCCTCAACTTCTGCCTCCGTCGATTCCACCTGCATTTGAAGTTCTTCAACCTGTGTCTGCAGCCAGACTGTTGCCTCTTCCTTCTCCTGCTCCTTTGGATCAAGTTTCGCGGCCTGGATAAGTCCCTCTTTCGAGAACGCCTTCGTCTTCATCTCTTTCTCGCAAGCCTTGAACTTCTCCATTTGCTGCACATCGCAAGGCCACAACCATGCAATAAGGTAACGAATCGGAAATAGAACGAAGTCAGTCAGTAACATGTAAAGCCTATGGTGGACACGGTCCCAAGGTCTATCTACACGTGTCGAGTGACAAACACGAGGACGCGGACTCGTGCCAAAAGTCATTTAGAAGATAAATGGATGTGAAGCTCACAGTTTCTATTAGCCTGCGGTTGTCCAAGAGTGCCGACTTGTCCTTGATGTCGTTGCTCGCGACCCATGTCTTAATCTGGTCCCGCAACCGTTGAAGTTTCTTAATCTGCGTCTTCAAATCTAATTCAAGTTTTTCCTTCTGGGTCTGGTTTGTCGAGGCCTGCATTTTGTCGTATATGCTCTCAAAGAGCTCGACACCTTCCGACACCTTCTTTAACGTTCGGTCGATTTCGGCTGGGAGGGGGGAAAATTGAAGTGAATTTTCAGTATGCGCGCAAGGCACTCACTTTGTAGTTTTCGCGCCGCCATGGCAGGCAATAGTCTCGGTGGTTCAAGCGGAAGTGCGAGTCGAATGCAAGAGCCTTAGTAGCGAGTGGCTTGTTGGCGTTGTTTGCTTGCAAAGACGCTGACGTAATATTGAGAAATTAGCGCAACAACTTCTCAAAGAAAGACATATCAATTTTCCTACGTAGGCAAACGGAATGCATGTGTACTAGCCAAAAACTTAACAGGGTTCACATGATGAGACAGCCCCCGCGCCCTTCTTTACGACGCCTTTCTTCCAGCTCTCTTGCAGCTCGTTCTTGCCTGGCGTCAAATTCACGTTGCCATTCCCTCAAGGCATTCTGCCTTCGTGCCTCTGCTTCACGTTGCTCTCGTAGGCGACGCTCAGCTGTACGCCGTTCTTCATCCTGACGCTGGCGCAACAGACGTAATTCGGCCGCCTGACGAAGTCGATCCTCCCTTACGTGGTCCGCCTGCTCAATTTGATGCTGCAAAGCAAGTGCATGTACCAGATCAGCATTTCGACGTTCGCCATCTCCATCGTAGGCCCCGCCGTGCACATTACCAAGATGGCCATATATTTGATCTGCTGGGAAGACCACAACACAAATCCAGCATATATGAGCACCACAACGGCACGTTATATGGTTGCATCCTTCAGTCTTTTCAATGTAGACCAAACACGAAGGGCATTTTTTCACGTTGTGAATTGTTGCCCATCGGTCATTCAACTCCTCCTGTTGCTGGGCTTTGCGAGCCCGCCTATCATCGCATGTCATCCCTTCATGTGCTTCCTCATGGCACATCGAACAGACCTCTGCAAAACACGATGGGCATTTGAGCATGCTTTTCATATTAGCGCGATAAATCTGCGTGCAGTCGGGGGTGGTGCAATACTTAAAGTCCTGCGGGTGTTTGTCGATATAAGTGGAAAAGACGATATTGATGAGGTGCTCATATTGTTGAGGGATCAAGAATCTTTGGATGACAGGAATTGCTATGGGCTTTGTGCACTGTGCTTCATCACCCATGCACACGAGTGGGAAGATCTTTGTCTCTGACGCGGAGGTGAGATAATGTCTAATGCAGGCAGTGCAATAGACATGTTTGCATCCAAGAACCACTGGATTAGACACTGCATCGTAACAGATAGGGCATATATCGTCGCCCAAATCAGAGGAGTCGAAGTCGAAGTTGTTCAGCGACTGATCCATGATGTTGTTAAGAGCGTGTCGCGCTTCCTCTCCACCACGTATCGTGAGTTTGCATGGCGTGGAAGCAAGATCAAGGGTTACACCGTCTTCGCCAAGAATCTCCTTCAGAGCGGCGAGGCCTTTACGTACGAAATATCCAACTGACTGCCTTTTCAGATTCACAGTCCACTCCTGCATGGCAAGTCGCGCGACTTCGTCCTCAATCATCTGTCGTGCTCTGTCCTTGGCTTCCCCTTCTCCAAAGATATTCAGACATCGACTCTTGACATCGCTACGAACGTAGACTTTTGTAGATGAGAACACGTTTGCAAAGAACTCTTGTCCTTTGCCCCATAGGAATGACCTATGCCAGTATGTCGCATCTAGTTTCTCGCCAGCTACCAGTGTTTCGACTCTGACTTTAAGTGCTCCGACAAGCTTCTTATCGTCACCCGAGAGACGGATTCGCATGTTAACAGTCCCTCTAGCTTGAACACGATCGACGAAAATTCGTGGGCCTTTGCCCAAAATTGGCTCGGCGAGAGAGTCCCACAAACGTTTCTGGGCTTCGTATTGTTGTATTGGGATAGTGCTGGTGAAGTGAAGGGGTGGAGGAAGGGAAAGTCGCAAAGTAGGATAATTCAGTCGTAGACGTTTGCCCTCGAGAGAAGCACGAGCATTGTCTGCATCTTCCCAGTTCTCAAAGCGCACCTTCACCGTGATTAACATGGCGCCGCCTTCCATTTCTTGATCAGGAAGTCTCTCAACAGAGACCATGTTGTTGTCAGGAATAGAGTTAACATGTTCCCTCAAGTCCGTCAATAGTTGTTCGAGATCGTACGAGTTTGACTTGATCGCCCGAACGAATGGAGTCTCAGCCACATCCATGACGGTCGCGATTTCAGTACCCATAGGAAGGCCTGTAATCTTGACAGAGGCAGGATTATAGTATCGAAGAGCAGGGCCTGAAGGCGGACTATTCATCTCTACTTTGATTCTACGACCGCGGATGAGCCCCTTGTTCAAAGTTTGTTGTTTTTTCTGGGCAAGATCGATCGTGCTGTAAGTAGCGATCATGGCGAGAGAGGGTGCGAACCAGGAAATTGATAATGTGTTGGCTTGCCGGCTATTATTGGATGCACCCATAGAGCCGGTCGAAATGATTTCCCCCACTTCGAATTGAAGGGTTTCATTCCGAAATTCGATCCCGTCCAAGCCAACGGCGATGATTCCACCTTGAGCAGAGCTGGTGAGAACTTTTGCTTCAAGATGATCACTGTTGGCGGGAAGAATGGAAAGAATGTGCACATCATCGCGGCTCATTCCCTGCTGTGTAAAAAGATCGGCTATCTCCTGTGGTTTGGCATCGGTAGGGATGTTTCTTATCATAAGGCGACAAGACTCGAAGCCGCTGACAAGGCTCCGAACCTCAAGACCAGCACCGAAAGTAACCAAACTGGATCCAAGGACGACATGCTGAGTGGTGAAAGCCGCCTCTCGTTGAATTCGCAAAGCGTCTTGTTCTGCCAGGAGAGCCTTCCTGGCGGCCTCATCCTTGGCTCGAGCTTCCGCTCGCTCCCGTGCGGCTTGCAATTTCTTCGCCTCCCTTTGAGCAGCTTCTTCTGCAGCCAGGCGCACCTTCTCCTGTTCTGCCTCCTTTGCAAGTTTCGCTTCCTCAGCCGCCTTGCGCTTTCGTTCTGCATCTCGTGCCTTTCGTTCTTCCTCCAATCGCTCCACTTCCCGGAAGCGAGCAGCCTCTTGTTCAGATGTACGCACACGTATACCCTTTTCATTAACCTGTAAAAACGGGTGTCAGGACTGAGAAATAGCTCATCAGATGAATGTAACTACATTTACTTGAGCAGAGACTGTGGCATCGTTGTGGCTATAGCGGCATTTGTCGCCAAAAGTACATTTCCCAGCCTTATACAGGCGACATAGGTTTTTGTTCAAATTCGGAGACTTTGGGTCCTTTGGCGCATTGGATTGTGGGCGAGAAGGGCTGGTTGATATTTGAATAAGTCACTTATTTAAGATCAAATATCTGACTCGCTTACCCCAGGCTTACCCCGCCGCTGGCCTGGGCTACCTTCTTGTTTTTGGTATGGAGGCCTATAACCTCAACTCGCGCAGGATGCTGCGCCTCAGCGCTGGTTCTTACATCAGTTCCAACCTGGTAACGGAGGTCAGTTATGCTAGAAATCAATCTTATCCTTAGGTTGGGAGCCCGGCGGCGACTCACTGGACTTTCTTCGATGGCTGGTACCACGGCCATCTTGTGGAGAAATCTGCATTTTTCTCCATAACGACATTTGCCAAGGCTAGTAAAATCTCGACAAATCTTGGCATTTTGGCCCATGGTATTGGTAGCGGGCCTCGAAGGTCCAGCATGCTTATGTGGCGCTGGAGAGGTAAGATGCGTATGCTCTTTCTGCTCCGGACGGGAAGCCATGGCGGAGGTTCTAGTTGAACCGAGGATGTCCTCGTGGCATCGGGCTTTGGCGCTGATCAAGGCTGTCAAAGAGTAATATTAATCTGCCCGCGTCGATTATTTTCAAAAACACCGAAATACCTCTATTTAACTATATCTGCTATCAAGCAACTTAACATGTACATTAATACATGGTTTTCAGAACAGGATAAGTAGAGATTAGAAGCCTGAAACGCGTTATTGGTCAATAACACGATCGTCACTGTCATGGACCCTTCTAAGCCTCTGCGCATATACTTAACAAACCTAACTGAAAGTACAGACCCAACAGAGATGAGCTCCATAGGAACAGTTATGTAGGTTTTTGCATCCGTCAATATTTTCGAGCCAAGCTTGGCACGATGATGGGCAGCATTTCACATCATGCCCTATAGCGCCACGTCTAATTCTTCCTTCTGTGCTCATCATTCCCCACATGTCATACCTATATGAGCATCCTCATGGCAGGAAGAACAGACCTCCACAAAGCAGGACGGACACTTGAGTGTCTTTTGTAAATTCTGCATCGGTAAACCTGAGTACAGGGTGGTGCAGTATTTGAACTTCATAGGCTTGTTGACAGGAAAATGCGGTTTCGGCCAGATGTTCACATTGTTGAGGGTTCACTCAAGAAATACCTGATGACGGGATGTGGGTACTTTGCACCTCGCTTCGTCACATATACAGTCAAGAAGGGAAGATACAAGTTTCTGAATGCTGATGTCAGACAGTGGCGAACCAGGCGGTGATAGGTGCTTGCACCAAGGCTTGACAGGATGCGCGGCTTCGTCAGAATAAATTGGACGGATGTCTCCTGTGGACGTCGGTCGTTCCACGAGCGTTCATTTTTTGATTGTAAATGATTGCACCCACTTGGCCTCCAAGACCTCATGTACATGACTTGACGCGGATATACTATCACCATCACCATCACCATCACCGTTACCGCTACCGCCAGCTTACCGTCATAGTTCACCTATTGGCGAGGACTCTTACTGGCGAGATTAACCGATACCAATACCATTATCATCATCACCATCCATATCATCGCGAAAATACCATTGTCTCAAATTGTCTCACATTCGACTTTACCCTCGTTCATTGCAATGCTTAACCATTGTGCCAACCAGTCACTTGCGAGATCAAGGTCCAAAGTATATGTGATTCCCAACCCCGCAGATCGCGCTGCCTGCGCTCGCTTCAGAATCCGGCGTCGGAAGCATCACTCATCTCCTTCCCAGCCCGATTTCACCATTATTCAGCTGCAATCGATGGTTCTCAAGCTTTCTGATCAGCATCGCCGCCTTCAAGAGACAGTTCTACAGCAGGCC
>JABAJS010007975.1:0-10499 GCA_018221635.1 Tephrocybe sp. 10521TJB
GGACTGGCTGAACGAAGTGAAGCAGTCCCGCAATTAGCAAGGGGGGTTTGGGGGTCTCCCCCAACAAGCTTTAGACAGAGTGCTGGAGGCATGGGTGAGTGAAGCGAATCCCGTGCCGAAGGCACGTGTTGTGAGCTTGTTTCTGAGAGAACGGGTGAAATCTGAATCATTGAATGATAAAGCAAAGATGTAGAAAAAATCCCTCACCAAGGGTTCCTTACCGCAAACTTTTGTCCATGGCCTTATTTCCTGTTGAAAAGTGTTGTTGTCGAAACAGTAAAGGAACGGAAGAAGATCACGGATAGTGTGCCACAAGGCATTTAGAGCAGGCTCTTTGAAGGTCTTGCATGTCAACGCAGCGTTCAGGAGCGTATTGGACATATAGATTGGTAGATGAAACGGATATCTTCCAGACATCCAGTTTGAGGAATTTTCGGCCATACATTGAAAAATCATGGCAAGAATTTCTGGTATCTGAAGGCAGCGATGCATTTTGGGTTTTTCTCCTGTGTGAAAATTCGCAGCGGAAGTTTCGAACGTTGACGGTGAAAAGCAAGAAATGATTATGTGCGCCCCTGAGCGTGGAAATTGATTTTTATAATAATTGTGCCGTCTGCTATTGGTACATGGTTTTCATCTATAATTGTGCGAATATAATAAGTATCTATGAGGTGCACTGCCCAACCAAAAGTAATAACTAAAAGCTCGTCCGTTGGGTATTCGAGAGTTGTCCGCTAGGTGCGCGTATCAAAGGCGCAATGCGGCGATTCTGCACGCATCAATTTTGTCGCCAACCACACTTGTCCTCATCGCATGATAAGCATCCCTCCACCATCCCACCTCCTCCTTGAACATCCCTCTCTCCGCCTTCGCCGCCTCATCCATAATCTGCCCCAGCCTCTCATCATCCCGCAGCATCTTACCACTCCGATCATGCTCATCCACGAACGGCTTCACAAGTGTATAGTGCACTACCCTTATCTCCTCCTGCATACCCTCCCACAACCCTGGACTCGCCTTCTTTATCGCCAGATTCGCATTATAAGCGTAGGGTAACCTTGCCGCGTTTCCCGCAAAGAAAAGGTTGAGAAATGCCTGCTCGGCTTGCTGTAAGGGGTATTTCGCAACCTCCAACACCTCCTTCATCCTCCTCAGAACCTGCTCGTCAGGCCGGAGAAGCATAACTCCCGCATTGAACCCCACCGTAAACCCGCGTTTGTCACCATAAATATCTGGGACAGCGCCAAACGACCACGGGACCTCCCACAGCTCGTCAAAGTTCCTCCGCACCAGAGTGTCAGCATCCAAGTATACAAGTTGCTTGACGCCGTGAGAGGCGCCCAAGCCCCATATGTTAAGCTTGGTGTACTGGTCAAAGAAGCGGTAGTAGACACCGCGGCCGCCGTGCGGTGGGGGGATAAAGGGGACGGTGACGGTCTCCCAGCCTGCCGCGTGTACTATACAGAGGGCTTCTTCGGATATGCGGCCTGAGAGATAGGCGAGGAGGAGGCGGGGTGGGGGGTTCGTGGAGTTGGAGGCAGAGGCGCGGATGGAGTGCGCAAGGACGGAAGCGCCAATGGCGTACGAATCGCTGTAGAGTGTTGACACGACCGCACGATGTTCGGGCGCCGATAGCGTTGTTGACGCGACAAGCGGTGGCGGGTTGCTGAGTGAAAGACAGGAGTCGCGTCAAAAAAAAAATCCATCGACATCGGGACTAAGGCACTCACAAATCCTGGTATTCCAGGAGCGGGCTATAAGGCGGGGGTCCAAACAGAAGGTTTCGTGCAATCCACACGACAACGATACAGCCAGCTGTGACTAGGATCGCGATGCCTAACCACCGTGGCCGACGACGAGGAGACTGTGCATTCGTCGGCAAGGGGCTGTATACGGTGGAGCGCAGGAATATAGACATGGGCGGTCTAACCGAAGTATTCAGCGACGGACGGGCAGCATTTATAAAAGAAGACCGTCGGATTGATTTCGAAGCCCTTTAAGCTAACCAAATTACTTATGTACTGACGTACAGCCCTGAACCCGCAGTAGGGGTCGTGACACAGGTTGCGCAGCACTGTGAGCAAGTGGGCTCCTCCGGGCCATCTACGGGGCGTATTTATAACGGACTAATGGAGGTGATCACATCTCTCTAGAGACCATGTTCTATTTCAGATTTCAAAATCATAATGGATCGGTTACCACTCGTCGAAAACTGCGGTCTAAGGTTTCATTGCCCAGCGCTCGTAAACAAGGGGGGCGATCATCGCACGACGTGGACAGTACTGTGTAATGGTTATCTACACTATCGAGCACACTACAACGTAAAAGTAAAAATTCTTCATAAGCTTCTGCGTGCATTCCCAAAGCTACGATTTGAATGAATTCGAATGAAAGCAAGCCATCGATATCGATCCCACAGAGGCACAATCATGTGAACCGCATAAGGAGCTGTCTCCGTCTCCGTCGAGCACCGTAGCCGTTTCACGTTTCTAGCGACCTGACGACGACCATCCGTGGACGGCGGGAGGAACCATTGTCCGAGTCGTTGTCGTTGTCCCCAGCTGCAAGTCCAAGTGCATGATACTGGTGATAGCGAATGCCAACGTCAACTGGACGCGTCGTGTCGTGAGGATCCGCGTTACAGGTTTAACCACCACGAGGAGCACCACCCCTCCCACCAGCAGCACCACCACCTCTACCTCTCCCACGCCTATGCCCACCCCGTCCGCCAGATCCATCAACCTCCCCACCTAAATTTCCCGTAGCCGGTGCTACGGGAGCCTTCGCTGGGGTACTAGGATGTTTCTCCTTCTCCTTATTGTTACTATTATTCGCAGGCCGTACTCGGGGTGGTTTTGCTCCAGTATTGACGTTGCTTCCGCCAGCTTGAGCCTGATTCTGATTCTGAGCTTGTGTATTCGGAACAGTAGACTCCGGACCATCCTTTGGTGGCGGTGGAGCTTGTTCACGGCGCTGCCTAGCTGCCCCACCCGCCACACCACTAAGCGCTGCTTCGAACTGACGCGAGGCGAGTCCGATGACGGGACGTGATCTACGCGGGGCAGCGGGAGCAGCAGCAGGAGCCGGTGTAGCTGAAGAGGGAGTGGCGATAGCGATAACGGGAACTGGGGCTGAGGCTGGAGGGGGCTGCTTGGGTTGCTGAGCCTGAGGCTGCTTAGCAGGCTTAGGCGGTCTCGGCGTTTTCGGTGGCTTCGCACCTGCACCTCCTGCACCAGGTTTCACACCCGGAGTCGCAGGAGTAGCAGGAGGGGGTTGTTTACCCTGAGAAGGCGCAGCGGGCACCTGCTTCTTCCCACCCTTCTTACTCGACGACTCAGCGGCCTTCGAAGCAGACGCAGGAGGAACCTGTGCGCCGCCCTTCTTCTTCGAGTCGGCGCCGGAACCCCGAGGAGGAGGCGCAAGGATCGTGGCACCGTCCTTGTAATGCGCGTGAGAGCGGAGAATAGTTTCTTTATCTTTGTGTGCGGATTTCTCGGCTTTGAGAGCTTCAAGGAGGGGTGTGGTTTTAGGGACTGGGGCGGGTTGGGCAGCTAGGACTGTTGACGAGAGGTTTTTGGTGAGAGGGCTGTACGGAGAAGAGTGAGATAACTTACTGAGGTCTTCAAGAGTTGGTGGTTCAGCAGATTCGGCGGCTTTGAGGGAGGCGATGAAGGATATGTAGTCTTCGTCTATGTCGGCTTGTTCGTTAGGATGCCATTCAAACCGGGTATATACACACCTTTCTCAATTGTCCCGTTACGAGCATCGACCTTCCTCTTGTCGGAAGGAACTTTCTGGTAAGGAGCAAATTCAACCACAGCCTGGTATTCGTTTCCTATCTCAAATCAGCTTCACGGACATGACATGATATACTGTGCATCAGGAGATGTTCACATACCAGCTTTATCCCTAAACATATGTCCATCGTACTCCTTACTAAATACTGCCAGCTGCTCCTCGTTCTTAAACGTGATATACGCCCTGGAAGGAATGTTCTCCTTATTCAGTCTACACCCCAATATAACAATAAGTCATCATGGCATCGGGAGGCGTCCTAAGGGCAAGACACACCGCTTCTTCAACTTCCCGGGATAATATACTTTCCACGTAACAGCCTCATCTGTAGCCCACGTCGCTACGCTTCCCCAAAAGACCTCCTCAGGGAGGTTGGGCGGAAGCCGCCGCACAACGGTCTTAAGCCTCTCAGTTAAATTATGTGCTTTCTCCACTGTATCGCGTTTCTTGTCCTTCTTGGCAGAGGATTTGGACTTTGGAGGTTCAGGTGCTGTTGACATGCTTGCACCGGCCTTGGGCGCCAGTACTTACGAGTTCAGAGTCGTAGTCGTGATCGAGTCATGCGTTGGCCCTGGCGTGTTCGGAGATAGACTCGGTGATTAGGGCGGAGATGCAATATTTCCTTTATAACCGGAAATAAATTTTCGTCTTTTGACGTTTTCTCCGTTGGCCCTTATTCCTCTCTGCTGCCTCGATTATTTGTGAGTATCTTTCTTCCTTAAAACATCCCTTTCTCTGTTTCCTTGCATCCACGATGAATTAAAAGTCACATATCAAGCTCAACAGTCTTAGGGAGCGATCCCGCTGCTGACCCAACTTCTGCAATTCTGACCGTTCTTCCCTGTTCTTTCTTTGATTTATTGGAATAATATTCTTACCGATTTTTTCTTCTTAGGTTTTTACCTTGTTTAGTATCTCGTATAGGCCTGGGATGGATTCATGGCGAGATCGTGTTAGTAGTGCTTAAATTGATAACCGCCTCCCCTTTCCATTTGTGACCCTGTGGGCATCTTATTATAATTTTTTTTTCATTGTCTGTCTCTCAGTGTCTGAAACTAGCTTGTATGGATGAATCGACAACCGGGTTCACATGAATGTTAGGGCGGCATCATTTCTTTGTTATGGTAAGGCTTGGTAAGATCTCTGGAATCCCACTCTCCTTGGGATTCCAGGAATGCATTACTGCTTGCAGATACCAGAAATTCTGGCCGTGATCTTTGACCTCATAGGTGCGGACACGGAAGACTAGACAAGAACGAAGCTATTCTATCTACCACCCACTACCTCCAGAGCGCTCCTCAATTCTGCATTGATGTGTAAGACCTTCAAGGACCCGGCTCTGAGTGTTTTGTGGCACACTGTCTGTAGTCTGTTTCCGCTCTTTTTCTGTTTCGACGATGATGCGTTTCAATGGGGAATAAGGCCGTTGACAAATTTTCTTAGTGATCGCACCTCCTTGGTAAGAAACTATCTACCCAGAGTGTGCCTTGCTGCCTACTTATTTCTCATTGATTCTTCCCCCTCTCCCAGGAGTTCGCCCGTAATCTTCGTTCATCTACCAGACTACGACAGACTTTATCAATACAGTTCGAGGGTCCAGGTCATCGCTGTTGGGGAACCTTTTTTGTCCTCTGAGATTTGTGAGATGAGCCCATTTCTTTATCACATACCGTACTCTTCTCCCGACAAAAAACCCCTGGTCCCTTACTACCCAACGTCACTAAAGTCATCATCGATATTGAAGAGTTCATCCGCTACGCCATGTATCCTCGTCTTATCCTCGGGCCCCGATTGAAAACCTCAGGATCACATTCTATTACATCCAAGTCCTGAACCTCATTTCGATCAATGACCTCCCCTGGGAAAATTTTGTCAGCGTATTGACAACCAATCCAGGCCTCACTACCCATCGAAGTCCTCAACTTCCAGGACATTGATATATCTCATTACTTTGAATCCCCTTTCCTAGTTTGCCCCTGCCTCGGCAAATTTATTGTGTCTCTGGAACCTTGCATGTTCTAGAAACCACATTCCTTCCCATTAATCATGATATGTTTCCTCACCTAGCTAGACTGCCTCGTTTGGAGTTCCTATCCATTTCTGTCCTCCCTGCGGATATCACTCTCTTCGTCAATTTACAAACCACAACACCTTCACCCAACGCGTTTCCGTCCCTTCTGAAACTCCATATCCTCACTACCAACCTCACCGCCTGTATTGAGCTATTCCAGCTCCCAAATACATTCTGCGAAGTACGCGAGATCGTGATACAGAAGGAAGGTCTACTTCAGTGGGATCTAACATCTGTCTTTAAAGCTCTCCGCTCAAATGAGTTCCTTCCAACAAACCTCAAAACTGTCAAAATAGAAGCTTGGCAACCCACGGTCACCATGAGGTTACTCATCGACTACAGCACCATTGCTCCCCTCCTATCATTATCCAACATCCACTCTCTGGAGGTCGATGCCGATGTTCTCATTAACAACGACACACTCGCAAAGATAAGTTCAGCGTGGCCGCACTTGGAAGTCCTTAACCTGCGTGACCGCACATTGCTCAGCGAAGGCGCCCTCCCCCCAACACTCACCCTAACGGGTCTTATCCCCCTTCTCTCCGCTTGCTCAAATCTTAGGGATCTTGCACTCCGCGTGGACGCGACGACCGAGGATGTTTCAAACTTCTACACAATTGGCACGCTATCCTGCCACCCGAGCCTCCGAACGCTTGACCTCTGCACGTCCCCCATAAAGGAGTCACGTAGCATCACAGAGTTTCTTATTCTACTCTTTCCCAAATTGAGTTATTTCCGCACGAGGTATAGTGAGTCAGGGAGGAGGAGTATGGGAATGTGGAGCAAGAGTATAGAAACTTTGGCTTGAGGTTTCCCATACGCTTGATATGATCTCCGACTCAGAGGAATGAATTTGAAAACATCTGCTGAATATCGATGCCAATTTGTGCTTGCTTGGGGAGTAGTAACCTGGTAGTTGGGTGTCAGGGCGTTGGGACGGCCGCCAAGTAGAGACAATGCAGCGCGGGAGCAGCAATTTGGGATCGGTACTTGAATGGTACTACGATAACGTCATTCTTTGCGCTGTCTGTCTAGAAGTTCGTATCTGCGTGAGGGTACGCCGACATAAACCGGCAGAACCCGTCAGGGTGAAGTGAAGCCAGCCGGCGTGAGTGTACAGGGCGTCGTCGCGGGGGACAGCGGTGCTCCAGGATGCTGTTAAATGTGCGAAGAGGTGAATGCCAGAAGTGCAAAGTCTTAGATCTTGCAGGAGATTGACGTTGAATTGCAATGGTCGTCCACCAGCCTGTCTACCCACTGCAAAGTCTTAGACGAATCTACACAACGTTTTGAAACAGGTCGCATTAAGACACAGCTCAAACAGTTCAAAGACAACTTAGGAGGTGAATCCAGCTACGATACCATCATACGCGGGCTTCTTGACGAGATTCTGTGTTGCGAGATATGAGACAAAAGATCCATTGGGCATCGAAGGGAAAAACATACCGCGTCCCATGGGCATGCCGCACCTTGACCAGGGAATGTGGCGGGTACCCAGGAGTACTACAAACGATACCGATTAGTGCCAGTCAAATAAATACAGTTCCACATTGACTTGCCTTGTCAGTATAATCCCAAATGGTGACACCAATGCATCCAGGCACAGCATTGCACGCAGAGATGACCGTTTGATAATCCGCCTTCTGCTGAGCCAGCAGAGCATCAGTCTCAGGAAGCGTCATGCGGATGTCTAATTCAGTGATGGCGACCTCGACACCGAGAGCGACAAATTGTTCTATGTTCTCTTGGATGGTGGTAGGAACCTCGCCGACAATCAGGTGGCCCTGGATACCGATACCGTCGATAGGAACGCCGGCGGCTTGGAGAGACTGGACAAGTTCAACCATAGCGGTGGATTTGACGCCAGTGCCCTCGATGTTGTAGTCGTTAATCTGTTGAATGAAATCTAGGAGTGGGAGTAATGAATCTGAATGACATACGTACGTAGAGTTTTGCAAGAGGATCGGCCGCACGGGCAGCCTGGAGAGCGACAGGGACAAAAGATGTTCCCATCGTGTCGTAGAACACATCCTCACGCCATGTCCCGTCGTCGTTGAACGGCTCTGAGACTGATTCAGTTCACGTCGCACATACAATTAAAAGCTGGTATTCACCATTGATGATGTCCCAGCTGTCTGTAAATGAGAGTGAGTGACACTTTAAACACAAATACTAAGAGAGATATCTACAACTAATTTACTGCTTCAGAGATGATTCGCAAAGAAAGCTAAGCTTTGAACATACATTTGTCCTGCGTAATGGCCGACGAGAGTACCACAGTGGTTCGCAACAATCTCCGTAAGAGTGGCATTATCAAAGTCTCCAGCCGTGACCCAGTCAGGGAGTTGGTTGTACCAGACGCAGTTATGGCCTGTGATGACAATCATTAGGGTGAGCAATTTTTCAGAGAGCATGAAGTTTCTTCATTACCTCGAACAAGTTGGCCATTCCCTTGTGCCAATGCAACGATAGCATCGCCGCCAGCGAACGTGAATACTCCTTGCTCCGGCTCAGTTGCATCCTACATATGGAGTTGACACTCTGAGCTTCTTCAATCAAGTACTGGAGTGACTCTACATACCCATTTCATGCTGTTTCCCTGGATTGGAGTCAATAGATGAGCTTATGGTTTCTGAATAACAAACGACGAAACACACGGGTGTAAGCTGAAGGAAGTCCCGAGTATTGTTCAATTCCGTGAGGTAAGGAATGTCTGTGAGCTCTGGGTTGTCGGTCGCAGAGCCAAAGTATTTCTTCCCTGCGGCGACGGCAACAATGGCAAGGCCAGCGTTAGAAGTCCCACTCGGGAACGCAGTTTCGGTGGTGGCGGTAGCGGTAGTCGACGCAGTTGTAGTCGCGGTGCCCGTGGTTGTAGCCTGCAATTAGAAGTTTGAGATTTGTATGACCATCGACCAGAATAAACAGAAGCTTGCCTCGAGACACTGCGAGTAGTAGTCGTTTTGGAATGTACACACCCAGCCAGCGACACAGGTCTGCAGTCGTCGTCAAACGGATGTATGCGAGGAACACATCATGCTTCATACCGTTGGCCCAGTCCAGCCAATACCTCCGCCTGACGATTCCACGCGAACAAGGCTAAGTAAGTAATGAAATATGAAGGAGAGAATGTGCACCGACATTGTCCATAAGCTGCCGACTGAGCCGTGGCGAGCGGAAGCAAAGCAAGGAGACCCGCGAAAGCAATAGCGAGTTTCGTCATTCTTGGAGTTATAATTCTCAACTTAATCTTATTTAAGCTTGATGCAGACGTCGTCGCGTCTCACTCTCATCTTATAAGTACCCCAACGCTGAAAAAACTCGGAGAGACGCAAGACCACATGAGAGCTTCGATGCGCGTAGTGGACAGAGATCGACCACATGAGAGCCGTTCAGATGCGTACTTGAAGTCACAGAAGGGTTAAAAATAAATCCCTCGAATTGCTGTGGTCGCGAGAGTCTATAGGAGACTATTTTTATAGATGCGAGTGTATTTTTGTCCGCGATCGCACGTTGAGCATGTGGCACTTTAGCGGCATATGAACTGTGACACTCGAAGGCGACCTACACTCGTACACGATGAGCCTAGCCATAGTGTCATAGTGGTTCTAATTTCGTGTTGGGTTTGGACACGAAACGATGCATCCAGAGCCTGCGAGTTCCGACAAAGTGGAGTGAGCTCGAACTGGTGGCGGAACAACATCGGGTGGGAACAAAATGAAGTTTCGTGTCTCCAGTCGACTGTCAGCAAAAGTCTTGGCAAATTATATTTATCTGCACCACAGGACCACCCGGAAGAATTGTCCACTAGGCGATGATATCAGGATATCCGAATTTCAAGCTTCAAGCCTTGATGCTTGCTTGAAGCGTCGGTGAGTTTGCTTAAAGCCGTTCAAACGGTGTCATGCACGGATATACTTTGATGGTCTATAGGGAGAGGCTCGTTAAACGGTTGAATCATTCGACCGGCCATGTACTACGTACTTTGAACCTTGAGTCGAGTGCAGTATGGATACACCTTCCCTTGAATGTTGAACGTCAGATCAGGAAAGCTGGCACATACTTACATACATTCATGCCAGGGAAATTGAAAGAGACTCAAATTAGTAAAACTGATACCGTATCTTATCTAATCGGCCATCATTTTGAACCATATCTGAAACGCGTTAATGTCTGCAGCTCCCAGAAATCCACCCTTGCCGCCAGACTCCTAAAACCAGTAGCTCGAACCGCTCGAATTTCGCCAGCCACGTCAATGTTTTATATGTATACTAATATCTAATCTAATCCATCACAAATCAAAAACAAAACAAACAAAACGGCAGGGCTCAAACTCGCGGTTGAGCGACTGGCAAAAAAGGTCATCGGGCTTCTCGGTGATGGCACATAAACCCTACCTTAGGTCCAAGGCGATGTCTCACGACTTCTCCCTCGGTACTCGATTTATTCTCTCAGATCTTGCTACTATCCTCCTCTCTTTGAACTTTGAGTGCGCATTTCCAATGCGGCCTATCCACGATCCTGTGCAGCATGTATTATATCGTTATGCATATGGCTAATTTTTCGCCAGCTGCAGCTATACAGTGCTAGCGAATATATGAACGTTGACCATTCTAATCATGTACCTGTGCACTGA